>CAUYPO010087233.1:0-38623 GCA_963574435.1 Cheirogaleus major | reverse complement strand
CCCTCCCCTCGAGGCAGAGCCTCAAGCATGACCATCCCCCATACGTTGCACCTCTCACTCATTATGTTTATATATACCCATCCCTTCCTCCCCTCTCCCACCCGCCCAACACCCGACAAATGTTATTCCTATATGTCCACTTAGGTGTTGATTCCTTAATACCAATTTGCTGGTGAGTACATGTGGTGCTTGTTTTTCCATTCTTGAGATACTTCACTTTGTAGAATGGGTTCCAGCTGTATCCAGGAATATACAAGAGGTGCTATATCACCATTGTGTGAATGAGGTTTTAAAGAGAGAAAACATTTTTACCATTTTTTTTCAGACCATTCCTTCTGTTACAATTAGGATTAGGTTTTTGTCTGTGAGTGACAGAAAATCCAAAATAATAGCCCTTAAAGGACCCCTGAAGTTTAGCAATCTAAAACTAGGATAGGAAGCTTGAAAAAGTTGTCAGGATTTGAGGTTGTCCTATCCTGCTACTGTGCAAGCCTTATTCTTACTGTTTTCTTGAGTTGGAAGTCAAAAGATAACTAAAACTGAGGCCAAGATGGGAGAATCTCTTGAGGTCAGGAGTTCAAGACCAGCCTATGCAATTTAATAAATTAGGGGGTCGTTGCGCCCATCTGTAGTCCCAGCTACTCAGAAGGCTCAGGTGGGAGGATTGCTTGAGCCCAGGAGTTCAAGGTTACAGTGAGCCATGATTGGGGCATTGCATTCCAGCCTGGGCAACAGAGTGAGACCCTGTCTCTAAAAAAAAGAAAGAGAGAGAAATAATAAAACTAAAATGGAAATAGCAGTGTGGCGGCAATGTGTAAATCTCAGGAGAAACAGCCAAGAGAGTTGATGTGGTTGCCTCTGAGGAATAGGGAGAGATAGGTAAGAGTACTGCTATTTTTTGTTGTTATTATTGTTGGGGGTTTTTTGGTTATAAGTTATAGTACTTATTTCTTTCTATTTTTAGTAGAGACGGGGTCTCGCTCTTGCTCAGGCTGGTCTCGAACTCCTGACCTTGAGTGATCCACCTGCTTCGGCCTCCCAGAGTGCTAGGATTACAGGTGTGAGCCACTGCGCCCAGCCCTGGTTTTTTTTTTTGCTGATTTGTTTGAGTTCTTTGTAGATTTTGGATATTAGCCCTTTGTTAGATGTATATTTTGAGAATATTTTCTCCCATCTGTAGGTTGTCTATTCACTCTGTTGATTATTTCCCTTGCTGTGCAAAGGGTTTTTAACTTAAGTCTGATTTATTTCTTTTTGTTGTTGCTATATTTGCTTTTGGGATCTTAGTCATAAATTCTTTGCCTAGCCAAATTCTAGAAGAGATTTTTCCTACATTTTCTTCTAGAATTTTTATGGTTTGATGCCTTACATACAAGTCTTTTATTCATCTTGAATTAATTTTTATATATGGCAAGAGAGAGAAGGGTCCCATTTCATTCTTCTGCATGTGGCTATCCAATTTTCCTAGCACCATTTATTTAATAGGGCTTCCTTTTCCCAGTGTATGTTGTTGTCTGCTTTGTCGAAGATCAGTTAGTTGTAGTAGATGGCTTTATTTCTGGGTTCTCTATTATGTTCCACTGGCCTATGTCTCTATTTTTATACCAATACACACATGCTATTTTGGTTACTATAGTCTTGTAGTATAATTTGATGTCAGGTATTGTGATGCCTCTTGATTTGTTCTTTTTGCTTAAGATTGTTTTGTGTATAGGGTTCTTTTCTGATTCCAAATGAAGTTTAGGATTAATTTTTTCTAGCTCTGTGAAATATGATGTTGGTATTTTGATGCCGATTACATTGAATCTGTAAATCACTCTAGGAAGTATGGACATTTTAATGATGTTTACCCTACCAATCCATAAGCAAAGGATTTTTTTCATTTGTTTGTGTTATCTGTGATTTATTTCATAAGTGTTTTGTAGTTCTCCTTGTAGAGACCTTTTACCTCCTTGATTAAGTATATTCCTAAGTATTTTATTTTCTTTGTAGCTATTGTGAATGGTATTGAGTCCTTGATTTAACTATTAACTTGACTGTCATTAGTATATAGAAATGCTGCTGATTTGTGTCCACTGGATTTTGTAATCTGAGACTTTACTGAATTTATCAATTCCAGAAGTCTTTTGGTGGAGTCTTTAGAGTTTTCTAGATATACGATCATATTGTAATGAAGCAGGGCTAGTTTGACCTCCTCTTTCTCAATTTGGATGCCCTTTGTTTCTTTCTCTTACCTGATTGCTCTGGCTAGGACTTCCAATACTATGCTGGGGAATAGAAGTAGTGACAGTGGGCACCCTTGTCTTGTTCCAGTTCTTATGGGAAATGCTTTCAACTTTTTCTCCGTATGATGTTGGCTATGG
Organism: Cheirogaleus major; assembly: GCA_963574435.1. NCBI lineage: Eukaryota > Metazoa > Chordata > Mammalia > Primates > Cheirogaleidae > Cheirogaleus > Cheirogaleus major. Next base: position 36,260 of record CAUYPO010087233.1, on the reverse strand, counting down.
GTTTGTCATATATGGCTTTTACAATTTTGAGGTATGTCCCTTCTATGCCTAGTTTGTCGAGTGTTTTTGTCATGAAAGGGTGCTGGACTTCATCAGATGCTCTTTCTGCATCTGTTGAGATCTTCATATGGTCTTTGTTTTTGTTTCTGTTTATGTGGTGAATCATTTTTATTGATTTGTGTATGTTGAACCTAAAGTAAAAATTATTAAGGAGATATTTTAGCCATTTTTTGTTCTACGACTTTGAAGCCCTGCATTTTGTTAAAATACTTATGATACATCTCAACTTAGACTTGCTGCATTTCAAGTGCTCAATGGCCACATGTGACTGGTGGTTAATATATTAGACAGTACAGTTCTGCAGTCTATTTACTTCTTCTTAGGTACTTTAGCTGTAAAGATGATGCTGCCATGATTTATGATTCAGTCAACCATGATCCCAATTTGCATGGTAAATGGAGATATGGCTTATAGTACACACTTCTGCTTTTTGTATGAATATAGAACCCCATTTAAATAGTGGAACATAACCATCAGCTGGTATTGCTGTAATACTTAAATGTTCATATAATATATAATTTAGAAAAGGGATTATAGAAATGCAAATACCCTTTTAACAAACATTCAGCCATTATTTATTAGTACCCACTATGTGCAAGCACCCCTTTAGAAGCTGGAGATAGAGCAATGAACAAGACAGGCATAGCCACTGCTCACATGGAACACATGTTCTGGGTAGAGGTAGGCAATAAGTAAACAAATAAACATATTGTGTGTCAGATGGTAAATGCTATGTAGAAAAATAAAGGAAGGGGAATAGCGGGTGCTGGGATGAAACTTATAAATTCTAACATTTTCCACTATTGATAAAAAGCCTTTCTTCTTTTGCCTCTGAGACATCTTTATCCCACTTTTCATCTCTTTACTTCAGTAACTACCTACCCCCCAATCTAAAGCTTATGGAATTAAAGATACTGTGTTTTATTCTTTCTAGTGCAGATGTTAACATATCCAGGGAGAATTATCCAACTGATTTTTTGAGGTTCAAGGAAAGATGCTTTTGAAGTTTCTTAATTTCACTTCTAGTCTCTGCTCATTGGTAGAAATGGAAAATAAAAATGAATGATGAGGCCACTAGTTTGCATGAAACCACATGGCATTCTAGATATATTTCACAGAATTATTTACTTGAATTTTTTTCCTTTCTGAGGTCCTATCACTATTTATATAATACTCATTCTTTTTTTCAAGCTTTTGATAGTTGACTGAAATACAACTCAAGCTATCCAAATCTTTAAAAGGCATTTATTGGCTCTTACAATTGCAAAATCTAGAATTCACAGTTTCAGGCATAACTGGATCTAGGTGCTCTATTGGAATCACTGGGGATTCATGTTCCTCCATCTTTCAGTCCTGATTTTCACTGCATTGATTTATTCCCAAGCACAATGCCCCACAGGGGGACATTATGGTTTACAGTCTACCAGCTTAGCAACCCCAGTGAAAATACCATTTCCTAATGGATTCAGCAAAGATTTCAGGTGGCTGTCAGTGGCTCTGCTTGGGTTATGTGCCTATCCATGGAGGATTTCTTGCTATGACTAACCTATCTTGTGTTACATGTTCACCTTTGGAGCTATGGTAGAATTAGCCTCATAATCTAAAATAGGGGTGGGATGTTGTTATGAGAAGAAAGCAGAATGAATGCTGGGAAGGGAAAATAGACATTTACTTCGTGGCCCTAGCTGTAACAGGTAGTATGATATAGTAAAAGAGCACTGTCCTCCATGTCAAAAGAGCTGGGTATGAGTACTTTTTTTTTGTAAATTACTGAGAAGCTACTTTGCATTCTTAAATGCCAGTGTCCTCACTTGTGGAATGGGGATAATATTCCTTGCCCTACTTAATTTACATGGATGTTGGGAAGATAAGTTTTGATCAAGGATATGTGAAAAATTTGTATATCTTAGTGTACAGAACAAATATTTTATAATCCACAATCACTGATTCTGCTATCAACCAATTACAATTCAAGGGGCTAGATAAGAAATTACTTGCAGATAAAAGGCTTTGAATTGTGAAAATTATAGATATAGAGAACCTATTATAAAGGACACTAAAATAGAATTTACTAGGGCTTTAAACTAGGGATGTAAAGTAGCTCCTGTATAGTAGGAAATAGGAGGAAATAGAAGAAAACTTTTTCAGAATCTTTCTTCAATGTGTCCATTTTAATTTCTCTTTCATTTGGGACCAGTTATTTACCTGTTCTTCCCTTTGGCTCAGGGTTTCTTAATTCCTGCCTTGGAAGGACATATATGAGTAGATAATACCAGAGGAGCAAGAGATTCCATTAGTATCTAGTTCAGTTGAAAGTACTCTAGATCTTCTGCTTTAGACTGAGTGCTCCAAGAAGCAGAAACCAAGATGGGATTTTATTAGGAGAAGCAACTGGGAGGAAAAATGGGGAGGGAGGCAGGAGAGACTGGGAGAGCTGTCAGACTGCAATGCAAGCCAGACTCCTAGTGAAGTAAAGAGGAAAGGAAGGCTTGGTGGAAGCATCACAGATGGATATGCAGTCAAAAGAAAGCTCAGCAAGGCTGTCGAGGAGTCTTGTGTCTCTAGGAGTGGACATGCCATAGTATCCTGGCACTATCAGGCACTGGTTGGCAGAAGTCCATGGGAAACTTGGTGGATTTCATCAGTGGCTCTTGGTGAACTATGTTCTCTGGAGTCGGAGATGTGCAAGATACATTGGCATGGCCACCACATCTTTTGTTCATTTTTTCCCCTTGTTTATTTAGTAGGTACATATTGAGCACCTAATATGTGTCAGGCATTACTATGGGCACTGGCGATGTAGTAATAGATAAGATAGACAAGGTACCTGCCTTCATGAAGTCTACATTCTAGCAGTCTGATTACCAACTTTCCAATGGGCTCTCCTGGGTTTTATGTTCATCTCTCATAGAACTGTAAATTGTCTACTCTCTCATTTCTCTATCCTTCTAACCCCATATTCTCTATGGCTTTACTCTTAAACTCCACAGTCAGTTTTAGCTAATTTGGCCTTAGGGATCAAGACTATAACCAGAGAAACCACAAGATTGGATTAAGGTTCAGGATTAATTCAGAGGAAGGTCGAAGCCCTCCATCCATCTGTAGGTCCTGCTTAGAAAATTTTTGTTAGCAAGATTATCTCATCACACTTGGAAAGAGTTGGAGGTCCTTGTACTAACATAAAAAGCCCTATTTCATCTTGTTCCCTTCTCTCACCATGCTGCAGCAACCCTGACTTCGTCTCTGTTCCTTGAATGTACCAAGCTCCTTCTCCCCTTAGGGTGTTTTGTCTGTCTGGAATGCTTTTAGTTTGGCTGGAAGATTTTTGTTTCCAGACCCCATCTTAAATTTTAACTTCTCAGAGAGGCCTTTCCTGACCATCTGTTCTAAAGTAGTCACTTCTTTTCTTCATGTCATCTTATTCTAATTCTCTGCATAATCATTATCAGAATCTGGCATAGTATCGTATATTTTTTCTTTTATTTTTTAGTGTCTTTGTCCACAACTGGAATGTAAGTTCTAAAAGATCAGCAGAGCTATTATCTATCTTGCTGACCACTATATATTGAATGAATGAAGGGAAATGGGTGGATGAGAGTTTAATAGCTTCAGGACCACGGACAGTTCCCACCAAGTGCTTTGGCATCCCAAACTTGCATGAAGTGTATTCAGTTTCTGACTTGTCACAAGAGGGCAGAGGCTATCTGAGAAGTTGAGACCTTCAGGTCTTCTGCTTGGATGGCATGGTTCAAACATAGCAGCTGCCATATTTTTTTCCTGCCTGGGTCTTTTTTGTCACTTATTGTTAAACCACATTGAGATTTCCCTTATCAAGTCTGGCCATGTCTCTTGAGATTACTACCTGAATCCTAACTTTTTCTTCTCTATGTTTCCTGCAAAGGTACCTTTCTTTTCCTTGAAGTAGCTACTAGTTATAGAATACCACCTATGTGTGAGGAATTGGTCTTAGTGTTAACTCAGAATTGAATAAACAGGGCCCTTGCTCTTGAAGGGTTTTCTGCCCCCTCAGGGATGGTGCTATGAATGAAAAATGAAAGAAAGGACTGTAGGGATAGAGCGAGTATAATGCTTCAGTAATGATTTCTTAGTAGAGAAAAATTTGATCTGGTCTTTAAAGAACCAACAGGAGTTATAGAGCAGAGCATACAGAAAGGGAATTCTAGGGAGAGAAGCATAAAAAGAGGTGGAGAAGTATATGGTGAATTCATGTATAGGGTAGTTAGAGTATATGTGGAGGTAGGAAGTAGGAAAAAATGAAGCTGATGTGATAGGATAAAGCTGGATTATATGTTAAAGGTCTGAATGCCATACAAATGACTTTGGATTTTATTCTGTAATAGCAGACAGGTTTAAAAAGGGTTTTGAGCAGGAGAGACACAATTTTAGGTGATGCTTTGGAAATATTATTGTGCTGCCAGAGTTGAAGGCGATAATGGACTAAAAGGGCTTTCAGAGTAAAACTGCCATCCTATGGTAAGGGGTGGTTGTTATTCTCATTGTTGTAAGTAAAATCCCTCTTAGGGGTTTAGTGGAAATACCTATTTGGATAAGTTCAATTAAAAAATAGCCTTTCCTTCCAACACAAGTGATAGATGTTTGTAATAGAAAAAAATACAGATGTGCAATAAGGAAAAAAATCACCCCAATCCCATCACTCAAAGATAACTATCATTAGAAGTGCACATGTGTGTGAGTTTGTTGCAGAGAGCTATTCTACACATATATTTTGTACATATCCTATATATGCTTTTTTGCTTTATAATATATCATGAACATCACTCTACATGATATCAATAAAAATATATCTACCTCATTATTGTAATGGCTTTACACTACCATTGGACTGATACACTCCAATGTAAGGGTAACATAGATCTATTATAAGATTTATTCCTTATTTGGTAAGAGAGTTCCAGGGCTAAGTGGGGAAAGGTCCATGGACTATACACTTTGGGCAAGGGGAGAATTTTGAAGATTTTCTAGGAGAGGATTAACATGGCTGGATATCAGCTTGGCACAAAATTTTAAACTCTGTGAAGCTTTTCAAAGAGCTTGTAGCCTGTTAGGCTTGAGATAGGGCTGGAGGGTGACCCTTGGGGTTTTCCCTGCATTCAGGGAACTCGGATGGCTTAGTTGTTCTTATCTGCTGGCTGCCATGGCGGGAACTTGGCATCTGACACTGAGATGTTCTGACTGTGGCAAAGATGACCAGAGGACCGGAATGCTTCTGGGCCCTGGGTTTCTAACACCCCCACCTCCCAGCTGTGGTTATTCAGACCAGAGGCCGCTAAACTTTCTGGACCAGCTTTTTTCTCAGTAAAACATTGTTGAGCATATATCTCAAATTTATACATATTTATTTAAGAATTACATTCAAGTTGTACTGTGCTAGATATTTGGTGCATTAAAAGCACAAGAGATGAAGTAAAACATTTAAAAATAAAAGCTTTTTTGCTCTCAGTTAAATGTTATTCATATGGCATATAAAATAGTTATATATTATTAATGTCTTAGAGAGATCAATGTTGTTGAGCTATGCTTCACTTTTTAAAAAATCTTGGTTTAAGACTTTGATATTTATGAATTCTTGTCCAAGTTCAGTTTATTTTGATACTTGGATTTTAATGACTAGAAAAATCAAAAAGATACTTCACAGAGATATGTTGATCCAGTTAGAAAAAGGGTATATCTGAATGTACTTTGTAAATCATAATATTCATTTTAAACTTCCCTTCACCACATTATGTAAAGGCTTTGGTTGAAATTTGTCTGAAAAATTTCTATCTCATTGAAAGTCAATTAGTTGTTGGTTTATATGTAAAACTGGGTTAAAACCACTGACGCTGTTCATTTGGAAGATTTTTCAGAGAGGCTAAGAAGTGGAGTTTTATTTGGAACATAATTTAGGCAATATGCAATAGGAAAACATTTCCAATGTTTGTTTTCAAAATGCTGTCTTCTTAGCTTGAGCCTTTTGTTGAAAAGCAGTTATTTTTTTTAACACATGTTGCAAATTTCACTTTTTACCTCGAAGGGCAGATTTTTTTAATTATTATTGAAAATATCTGTTTGGTAATATAAACTGACAGCTACTTGTCATCTGGAAAATAAAAGATTTGGAAAATTCTAATTGTTAGAGTTAAAATATCATTTAAAAATGCATAATGTAACTTTAATTTCCACAACTCTTTCTTATTTTCCCATAAAATAATCATTTAATTTCGGTGTGGCATCAAAGATCTTTGTGATTACCTTCTACCTCATTACAGAGTTTGTAAACATTCTACCATGTGGCAGTCTTATTTCTTTAATAAATTACCAATCTTAGGGAATTCCTACAGCCTATAAATTTCAATATGTTGTAATACTCTAAAGTCAAGTAAACAAGAGGGCCAGCCTACTTTCACTTCCATTCTTCTTTTAGGGCCTATCACGTGCTTTAGGTAGTACGTGATCTCCTAACTGCAGACTGAGGGAACCAGTGCCAGCCTGTGTATTATATAGTAGTAGAGTTTAATTTCTTTCTTGACTTTAGTATAAAATTAATATAAAAGAGGTTTTGATATATTTTCTTACTGTGCTCCAATACCGCACACCCGTTGAGGTTCTTAGACCCTACCAAGTCTCTTCTCTTTGCTGGGCCACTGTTCCCCATTTTTAAAATGAGGGAAATGGATGAAATTATATGTTTGAGACTTTCATACTCTGACATTTTAGAATTCTTTCAGATTCTCAACATAACAAGGTCAACTAGCAGAAGCTTGTGGTGTTGGGCCACTGAATGGATGAGTTTTGATGAGGGAAGTGGGTATAACAGAAGCACTATTGACTATAGATGTGCCATGCACAGTAGTCCTAAGTGGGAAAAGGTGTTGGAGTAAACAATAAAGATGAGGAAGTGAGAATGGGATGACCCTGGAGATACTGCTCTTGTTTCTGACCTTGGAGAAGTTGTTTTCACTCTAGGCCTTAGTGACCTCGTGGTAAAATGGAGTGGGGAAGGGAAGTAGATATCCTTCAGGCCTCTTTCATCTGTAAAAGACCCCACATCTGTGGGGTAGTTGGAGGAATAGTGAATGCTACAGGGAAGTTCTGCTTCATAATGGAGCCCAGGGTCCCCTTTCCAGTGCTGCTGAAGGTGACCCTGGTCAGGACTGTAGCTTCTGGAGCCTGGAGACCTTTCCACAGTGGCAGCATTATAAAGTAATGAGGAGGACAGCCTCTGGGCCCAGAATGCCCCAGCTCCGTCACTTATTACTGCTGTGACATTGGGCAAGTGTTTGAGCCTATCCATGTCTCATTTTCATCATTTGCAAAATAGTGGTAATAGGACTTCCCTCTGGGGTTTGTTGAGAGGATGAACAAAATGATACAAAGCAGAGAGTTTAGCACAGTGCCAGGAATGGGGTACATGTTTAATAAACAACTATAATTGTTCCTGTAGTTCTTATTATGCATTGCTCCTTGCACCTGGAGGGAATTAGCAGACTTTTTTTTGGTCTACCCCAAACTCAGATCTACCAAACAAAAACGATAATCTTGAACTAAATTTGCAGAAATAGAAATCTTTCTCTTTATTATGCCTGTTCAGAAGTTCCATGAACCGTCAACTCTTTCAGTTTTTTATCCCTGGGCTTAAATATTACTTTTTCCTTCATCCCTGCAAATGCTACCTCTTTGCACTGAACAAATCTTGATGCCAAATACAACAAAGTTTTTTCTTTTCTTTTTAAAAAGAACATATTGAAGCTGGGTTGAAGCAGAAATATTGCTCTGTTATAGCTTAGAATTTGCAAGTGTAAATCTTTTCCATAACCAGGTGTGTGAGGCCAAAAAGATAAGGGTGTTAGGAAGCACATTTCCATGTACGAAATATCCTCAGATTAATTTGAAGCTGCTTGTTAATAGGAAACTATTTTTCCATTCTCAGGCATGTTATTGCTCAATTGGCCAACTTGATGTCTTACAATTAAACTCTTGCTTAAAAAAATGGGAGAAGGAATTAAGTATTAACACTTCTAAATCACCTCCAAATAAATAAGCATATGACATACTTTTGACCACTTTTTTGGAGGATGAAGGGCTTTTTGAGAAAGAAGGTAGGAGCAGAAGACTTGAAGCCAGGAAGTTGCTTCTGCAGCAAGTGCAATTGAGTTGGCACAGCTTGGAGAGGACTGCTGAGACTGAGTGGGTGCCAGAGATCACTAGCCTAGGGGAGCTGGTTATTTCAGAAAATCATCCAAATGCTCTCTGAAAAGATGTCAGAATAACCCCTCATGAATAAGTTTTGATTGACCTATTTCATTTTCTGTTTCTCAAACTGGCACATGTGCATTCTCAGGGGTATGTGGTGCTGTGCCCAAGAGGCGTGCGAGGTCGCAGAATAAACATGCCACATCCTGTAGTACCAGTTGGTCTTGGCACTTCTTCCTTCTTCTAAGATTAAAATTAACAGGGATGCAATTTGGAAGCTGTTTTGCAAATGTAGAGGTTAAGAACACAAGGCTTGTGGTTAGATAAAACTCCATCAAATCCTGGCTCTGGCACTTACGAGCTTGAGCAAGTGACAACCTCTCTGAATCTCAATTTCACTGTGTGTGGAATGGGGGCAATAATACTTACTTTACAGGATTATAATGGAGACTAAATGGAAATTAAATGTAACTCTTAGCACAATGCCTGGTACATGTAAGTGTTTAGGAAGTGGCGACAATAATAATCTCTTGGTAAGAACATAATTAACGTGGTTGCAAGCAACAGCAATCAACTTAGTCTAGCTCAGCTAAGGAAATTTTATTGTAAAAATAGAATGGGCAATCTCAAAGACAATCAAAGAAAAAAAATACAATTCAGCTGATTTTGTAGAGGCTGACCTGGAAAGTCTAGAATCACTGATTCCTTTATTATGCTTTTCTCTATGTTTTTATTTCATCTGTCTCCTGGGAGTATATGTTAGTTAATTCACCTCTGCCACTTGGGATATTTTGTTGGAAAAGTTTGAGAGAGTTTATCTGAGTATGCTCCTGACACTGTGGATACAAAGATAGAGGAATTATGTATTGTCAAAGCTGAAGAGCCTCAGATATCATCTGGTCCATGGATGGCAGTGACACAGTACAGGGACACTTCTCATTCCTCTCGTGCCCATGGCAGACATCACCAATCAATCTTGACAGTTTTTTAATGCTGAGTTCAGAGTTGGCCTCATAATCCTTGTGAGCATCTCACTTCCAGACAGCCACTACCAATGAATGGAGAAGGCTCATGAGATGAACCTGATCTTCCATTCTTCATTCAACCACTTTGTTATAGAAGAACTGAAATTCAAAGGGGGAACATGACCAGCCAAAGGTCACATGGCTGAGCTAGAACTACAACTAAATATGCTTTAGTATGGAGGATAAAACTATCCCACAAGGGAATCAGAATGCAAGGATGTGCCAAGCCAGTGGGGGCTGGAAGACTCCAGGAAGGCTTATAGCAGGGATTGGACCTATCTAGACCTGAAAGGACTTGGATAGGTGGAGAGAAAAGAACAGCATTTATAGTGATGTACAGGATTTCAAAGTTGGGGAGAGACTGGGAAGCCAGGTCTTTGATGTAAGATTCTTCCATAAGCTGCCAGAGGAAGTGTCTGCAAAGTTGTTTTCCTGTCCTGGTATTCACCATAGGTGTCATCACCATGATCCCTGGCTCTGCTTGGAGGCAAGAAATGCTGCCCTGCATGGGGGTAGCAGCAGTCTGTTGATGCTTGTCCTGATAACAACCTACCTGGCTTCTTATCACTGATTAAATTCATGACATTGCCATTGCACAGGAGACTAACTGGCGCATTCAAAACAATGTTTTTCATTTTTTAGAACCCTTTTGCTGCAAGCAGAGATAACATTGAAAGGAAGGCAAAGCTCCCTCTGTGTCTGGTGGATGACTTCAGAGAGAGGCACACACACTTCTCTTCTTTCAGTTGGGACCAAGGCTACAGGTTTCTTTGCTTGTGATCTTCATTTTAAAAAGTCTGCATATTTTTAGAAATTCTTTACCATTGCGGGTCTTCCAACAGAGCCTGTTAATTGGGATTTTCAGAGACAATTTCTGCTCTGGGTTGAACATTCGTACAAGAAGATCTCTGAGAAAGGCTTTGGAGTAAAGCCCAGTTGAGTTCTAAGCCCAACAAGCTGTGTGACCATGAGTAAGTTACTTAAGCACTCTGTGCCTCAGTTTCTTTCTCTCTACAGTGATATGAGCACTGACCTTATAGAGTTGTTTGAGGATTCAGTGGAACAATATATGGAATACTCAGCGAAATGCCTGACACATAGTAGACATTTAATAAGTTACTAGTATTAGATTTTTATAATTAATTTGTTATTAGAATATTCTCTTGATTCTCCAGGATTCTATGATTTTCTATACCAAAATGCTTGATGAATCTTGTTTAATGATTTCCGAGAAGGGACAACATCGAGTGTTTTTTATTTTTACCATGCTATTCTTCATTCTTGTTTTTTTTTTAATTGGAGAATAAATGAAAGGTTTATTGACTTTGAGAATCATGACATCACACTCAAATTAGCATTTCAGCCTCAAGTAGTTGTTATCACCAAGGCACCTAAAGAACTACAGATGGAATTGATTGAGCTTTCAGTAGATGACATTTTAAAGTCGTTGTTTGATGCTAAGAAGGATCCAATTGAAATATGGAAAAATGCAGAATACCCACGCCTTCAGCCAACATGCCCTAAAAACATGTTCTTGCTTTTCAACCACTTATTGCTGCAAATCAACATTCTACTACCTAACCCAGATCAAGATGCCCTTAAAGTCACAAATGACTGATATCCATCTAGAGGATCAACTGAAACTGTGGACCTCCACGCTGCAACCAAATATTCAAATGCTTTCCAACAAAAAGCAGACACAACAAAGTCATTAAAAAGCTAGTTAACTTTAAAATTAACGAGTGGTTTTCATTTTTTGAAATTGTTAAGTACATAGTAGTTAGATTTTTTTACAAAATAATGTACATTTTTAAGTATCTCTAATTGAAGTTTCTTGAATGTATCCTTATTTGATTACAGCTAAATTAATGTGGCCTTCCAACATGAAAAGGTTTTCCACCCCTGAGCTAGTCCACAACAGAAGTGAAGATTAACTTCTCAGCATTTCCCTGGGGTGGGCCAGGGAGGGGAACTGAAATTTTTGGTTTCAGGGTTAGTTGTTCAAGTAGTTTTTCAAGGCCAGTTCCTAGGCATTCTTAGGCAAGCACACAGTTAGGCACTGTAAAAAAGAGTTAGTTAGCTTTAAGATGGAGTGACTGTTACTGTTACACTCTCATCCAGAATCATGACTTGAAATAACAGTGTATGCTAATAATTTTCAAATTTATATGTCCAGGCATGACCCTTCTCCCAATATTCAGTCAAAGGTTGAATTGCCTGTGTGACACGGACACTTTGTGGTCTTAAAGACATTCAAAATGACCATGCTTGAAGTTAGATTCCTGGGTTTCCCTCTAAGACACCGCTACTTGCAGCCTCCCCATCTCAGGGAATGGCAAATTCACTCTATGGGTGCTCTGGGCCAATACATTACTTAAAAGTTTGCTCACCATGTGTAGATGGAGCTGGGCCAAAGAAGGTCCAAGAGAGGGTGGCCAGCACGTTTGCAAGGCGTCACAGCCAAACATCTGCTGTCCTCCTTTTGGCAGTTATTTTGACTGCTCATTTATCATATGCCCTGTTACAGGATCCGAAGAGGAGATAACGCAAGCCTGGAAGTCAGGGGCCAAGCAGAGCATGGGATTCTGGGTCTGGGTACTGGCCCTGATCCCAGGTGAATGCCCCTGCCTCCTGGGCCTCAATTTCCCCCGGTGAAGAACGGGCAGTTTCGCCCTTGCCCCTTGATCCTCCCAGGCTGTGCTCACGGCAGAGAGGCGGGTTTGAGCTGGGGCTCTGGGCTTGGGCGTCTCTCTCACAGAGGAAGTATTCTTCGTTCTTGGAAGGTGGATGGTGGCATTTGGTGAGCATGCCTTGGGCAGCAAAGGAAGGAAGGAATCTGAAAATGGGACACTTGAAGGCCAGCTAGATCCAGTTCAACTCCTCACTTCTACAGATGAAGAGACTAAAGCCCAGAGAGGCTAAGTGACTTGCCCAAAGACAAACAGAGTTTGCTACAGAGAAAAAGAAAGAAGATAAATGAGAATTCAAGGGCTGCCTGCATTTTAAAACACGATGTCTTTTTTTTTTTACATCCTGGTGGTGAGTTCAGGCCCTGTTGGGGGAAGAGAGGATCAGAGAGACCTGAATTCAGATCCAGACAGCCAATTAGTAGCTACATGACCCTGTAACAACTATCTCTTAGCCTCAATTTTCTCATTAAGAAACAAGAATATGAGGGTATAACCTCCTAAGGTTGTTGATGAATTAAATGATGTAGTGCATGTGAGATGGCTTGGGATAGTATCTGACACATGGTAAGCACTCTCAATAAATGGCATTGGTAGCATCCATAAAAATTAGGTCTGAGCAGGTTAAAAGGAAACCAGGCAGAGGGTCCAGGAGGAAGTTGCCGTTATCGGCCCCTTTCTTATTTACCTCTTTGGTGTAGTGTTCATGGGTTGTAGATTTGGCAGAAAATGCTGGTGGGTGTCTTCTATCCAGTATGCTGCTTCTTCTGCAGCTGGGTTGGAGGAGGGAGGGAAGGCTGAGAGACTGGGCTGAGGCAGCAATGCTTGTAACTCTGTGCAGAATTGCAGTAGGCAGGCTACAGTGGAGTGGCATGCTGCGTGTGTGGATGGACTTGAGGAGAGGGTACTGGGTTAAGGAAGTATTAAATTAAAGAAGCATTCTAATTAATCTGATTTCACTTGGGTGGCTTGCTTCTGCTCTTTGAGTCTCTGTTCCCTACTTAGTGAAAAGGACACTTATATGATTCGTTTATGCATTGTGGACTGGGCGCCTGCTTCATGCTGGGCACTGGGCTAGGTGAGGAGATACAGTGGACATCCTGGTTCTCCCTCAGTGCCCCACAGAACAGTCTCTACTGTGCCCACCATGTGGGGACGCTGTGAGGACTAGTGTCATAATGCTCACAGAAATCGAAAGAATTAGCAATTTAAATTATAATTACAAATTTAATTATACATTCAAACTGTGTCCTAAAAGGAACAAGAACAACAACACAAGAAAAAAGATTTTCTGGCATATGACAGGCACCTAACCAATAATTATTAGATAGAAAGAAGAGAGACTATGTGAACAGATGAAGTGCTGAATGTGTGCAGAGTACTTAAAAACAGCTCTAATTACCTTTGTTTTCTGGCTGTATCGAGACGGCGCCCCCTTGGGGAGAGGAGCAGTGAAGTAGAAAAGAGGTTACAGATGCTATTAGAGGAAGTGGCAAGATGCCCAAGATAAATTTCACCTTCTTCACCTGCTTGTTCAGGGCCATGTCAGCCAGTGAAGTACATATTATTTTCCAATTTCACAGCCCATCATTCTTCCCTTTTTCTTTTCTTTTCTGTATTTCCATTCTTCTGTGTTCAGTAAAACCCTTCTGGCACGTGCTCTCATGGGAACATTGGCTGTTAGTCAAATCCTTCTTCCCTTCAGGGAAACAAAAGCAAATCAATATACGATATTAAACAACCTGGAAGACCCTAGTGATTTAACACTTCCCATAAATGTCAGCCAGCCCTGCAGCTGTAGATGGTCTTGCTCTTCACATCTGTCATTTCCTCTCTCTTCTCTCAGCTGCCTCTTGATGTCTCCCTGGGAGAGGTTTAGAGACAAAATAAGCTTAGAAGAAACATTAAGAGGCAGAGTGGTCCCTATCACTAAAGACATTCAAAAGAGGGGCTTGATGACCTTCCTGTATGGGACAGTGGGTCATTCAGGATTCTTTCAATTGCAAGTGACAGAAAACCTACCTCAAGTAAGCAAAAAAGAAAGTCTAATGGATCAGGGTATTTAAAGTCCAGGGATAGGGTTAAAGGGACAGTTTGATGCTGGGGTTCAAATGATGCTGGTGGGAACCACTTTATTTCGTTCCAACTCTTGGGTCTACTTTCTGCTGTCTAAGCTTGCTTCCAGGCTCCAAGATGAGAGCAGAAGTGCAAGACCTGCCATCTTCTCAGCTTTATACCCAGCAGCAAAGAGCATATAAGAGCATCTACCTCTACTCCAGCATTCCCATAAAAAGGCAATTTCTCTTTCTTTTCTTTCCATTTTTTTTAGAGACCAGGGAAATGTCCAGAAAGAGGCGATTCTTAAAAATTTTATTTATTTATTTATTTATTATTTCAGCATATTATTGGGTTACATATATTTAGATTACATAGATTGCTTTTGCTCCACCTGAATCAGAGCTTCAAGCATGTCTATCCCCCAGACGGTGTGCACTGCATCCATTAGGTGTGTATATACTCATTTTCTCCTTCCCCATCTCATCTGCCTGATACCTGATGAATGTGACTACTGTATGTGCACTTAAGTGTTGGTCAGTTAATACCAATTTGATGGTGAGTACATGTGGTGCTTGTTTTTCCATTCTTGTGATACTTCATTAATAGAACAAATTGGGAGGCCTCAATTTACCAGACTTCAAGCTATACTACAAGGCTAGTAACTAAAACAGCATGGTATTGGCACAAGAACAGAGACATAGACCAGTGGAACAGAACTGAGAACCCAGATAGATATAAAATCATCCTCATATAGCCATCTACTCTTTGGCAAAGCAGAGAAAAATATACACTGGGGAAAAGAATCCTTATTCAATAAATGGTGCTGGGAAAATTAGCCGCACATAGAAGACTGAAACGGGATCCACACCTTTCACATCTCACAAAAATCAACTCACGGAGGCAATTTTTTAATGGCTGTGCTCGACATATGTGTCCATTTCTGAACCAATCACTGTGTCAAGGGGGAATAGGATGGTCTGATTTACTTAGGTCTGGGTTCTTTGATTCATACCTGAAGTTAGGGGTGGAATTCTCTCCAAAGCCTATTGGCTGAGAGTATGGTTTTCAGAGGGGAAATCAGGGTACATGTCCCAGTAGAGTGGGAAATGGGTGGAGGACATCACAAATCATAGATGGCTGTGACCTGTTCTGCTTTCTAGGGCTTGTGTTTAGGCAGATCATCTAGTGAAGATCAGCTTATCTTGTGTGAATGACTCAGGGTTGTAAACCACTGGTGATATTTGCCATTGATAAGAGCTAGGATGCAGGTATCTTAGAAACTGATGATCAGGTGGAGGCCCAGAGTAGGGAAGACTTGTCTAAGCTCACTCAGCATGTGAGTGGCAGGGCTGGAATGAGGATGTGACATGCTGGTTCTCAGACTGGATTTTTTTTCTCTCTTTCTCATGACTCTGTGCATCTTCACAGACTGTTTCTGAAAGAGCTGTTCACCAGGTGAGTCCTGCTGCAATGCGGACTGCAGTTTGCTTTGTCAAGTGGGGAATTAATGGTAACACTGGATCCACAGCAAGGGTGTGAAAGCATTGGAATCAATGCAGCATTTTAGCACCTGCTGCTTGAAAGCCAGGGGAGGCGGTGAGAGGAAAAGGTGGGGAGAAAAGTGGCATCATTTCAAGGAAAGGAGCACAGATAATTCTTTTTTTCTTCTTATCTGTTTGCTCCATTTGTCTACCCTGCTCAAGGATAGCATTATGAAGTGTAGAAAGAGGTAGTGTAGGGCAGAGAAATGAGCACTGGTTTGGAGTCCAGAGACCTGAGTCTTTATCTCTGCTGTGCTCTGTGACTATAGGCAACTCCAGCACCCTCTCTGGGTCCCTGTTTCCCCATTTGGTAAAATGAGATAATTGGATGACAAAACTCATCCATTATTGAGTATTGTCTCATTCCATTTGAAGAGGTCACTGATGTGAACACAGCATGGCCATTTTTTGCCTTGTCACTGCAGAACACAACTGCAGGGGGTGCTACCTCCCCTTGGTGGTGTGCAACATGGCAACCTCTGAGTCCTTGGCACTTAGTGGGTACTCAATAAATATTTGTAGAATGAATGAATGTGATTTGACCAGATGCCTAGCAGGACCTAGTGAGAATTGTTCCAGCATTATAAGGTCACTTCTTTAGATCTTAAGGGTACTTGCTACTTGAATCTTTGTTAAAAATGCAAACCATTCCAGGGTTGTTTGCATTTTAAGCTCTAAGTAAATGACACCTTCTGATTGAAAGAAAGTGTGATGCTCAGATTAGGGGTTTGGGAGTGGGAGGCTGTGGAGAACAGATGAAAGGAGGGAGGAAATGGCTGGGCAAAAGATTCTCAAGGCAAAAAGTTTGGATATGGTGTGGAAGTTGGGTCCCTGAACAATTAAAATTCTGATAAAATCTTTCAAGCATCCAAAGCGAATCAACATTATAATGCATACTTATGCTTTTACCACCAAGTTTTAGAAATAAAACATTACAGATAAAATATAAGTCTCTTTTGCAGCCTTTCCCCATTTCCCTCCATTCTCAAAGTTAACCATAATCATGACTTAAGTGTTTAATATTCCCATAATGCTTTTATTTCCTACATATATATGTATGCATAAACAGTATGTAAAAAAATTACATATTGTATAACTTTACAGAAATGGTATCATGCTGTATGTATCTTTCTACAATTTGCTTTTTTTCTTTAATACTGTTTTTGACATGTATCCATGGTGAAACATAGAGTTCTAGGTGATTGATTTTAAAATGCTGGATGGTAATTCCTTGAATGACAATAATATACAGTCACTTTTGTATTCTCTTTATGATGGATGTTTAGGTTGCTTCTGAGTTTTTGCTATAACCAACATGCTATGATAAACCTCCATGTAAGTACCTCTTTGCTACATGTGTGTGAGTTTTTCTGGTGCAAATACATAAGAATGAGATGCTGTGACATGGTATAGTGACATCTTCAACATTATTAAGTGTTGGGACAAGTTTCCAAAGGGTGGGCACAATTTGCACTCCCTAAAGCAGTGTGTGAGAACTCATTCCTGAGTGGTGTTGAACAATCTCGTGAAACACCCAGCCCTACTTCTTCATGCCATGACAAAGACCTGGACACTGACAGTCTGATTGACACAGATTGTCTAAAAGGAGGAGAGGTGACAGGAGCAATCTTTGGGAACATTTAATCTGGGTTAGATACAAATATAGATTTTGGGGGAGCCAGTATTGCGTAGATTTTGAAATCTGATGGTTTTGAATCTTGGCTCTGCTATTTACTGATTGTATAGCTTTATACACGGTAGTTTGCCTGTCTGTGTCTCAGTTTTTTTCCTCTGTCAGATGGAAAAAAAATACTATTCACCTTAGGGGATATTTGAAGGATCAGTTGAGCTAATACATGAACACGCTCAGCACAGTGTATGGCTTGGTCCATAGGAGGTGGTCAATGTGTGATAGCTATTAGCATTATCATAGGTCACATTTCCCAGTCATTACCATCTTTTTCATCCTTGAAGACTCCTTTCTCAGTTAAGAAGCACATGTTTTAAAATATTTTTTTATATGCTGAACAAATTGTGTGAATTAAGGAGCATTTAATTCTTTATTTCATTTTTAGCTATCAAAGCCATATGGGACAGCTAACCAGCTTCTGACTAGCAGAAGGGCTGTGTTGATACACTAAATTGATAGAATTCCAGCCAAAAGCAAGGAAACGTGGTTTTTAGTTAGCCAGGGTGGCTTCATCACATGTAAATGTGCAGATTACATCAGGATTTTAGAAATATTATCTCTAATGAGTGACTGCCCATGATGATCTCTGGGTTGTGACCCCTGATCTAGCCCTTCCTCTGTGTTTCACAGGTGGGAAAATGGGAGTCTATAGACGAGCAGGAGACTTCTAATTGTTCCTTCATAGAGACATAGTCATTCACTTAGTGGTCAGGTCTGGTCTTGGTTCTCATATGTGACTATTTGGAAGAGTGGTGTCTGGTTACCTATCATCACATAACAAATCTCCCCAAAGTTCAGTGGCTTAAAACAACAGTTTATCATCTTTCACACTTGTGTCCATTGATTGGGCTCAGCTGGGTGGTTCTTGCGTGGGAGTGCTTGAGGAACTATAGTCTGAGGGTGCCTGGGATGCAGCCACCTGAAGGCTCGACTGGACTGAGCATCCAAGATGGCTGCCTCCCGTGGTTGGCGGTTGAGGCTGGCAGTGCACCAGAGTGCTTGCTCGTGGTCTGTCCCTGTGGCTGTGCATCTCACAGCATGCTTGCTGGGTTCTCAGAGGGAGCGTCTTAAGAGTGAGTGTTTCAAAAGGAAGGACGTAGAAGCTGCCAGGCAAGTTGAAGGCTGAGCCCAGAACAGATACAACTTCACTTCTGCTATATTCAACTGGTCCATACAGCCACAGGCCCACCAAGATTCAAGGAGGTTAAGTAGATGAAGGGGGACAAAGTCACATTGTGAAAGAGCACGTGGGATGGGGGATGTTGCTGTCATGGCATCTTTTTTTCTCCCCTATTCCTCCCAACAATTTGCAAACATCTGTGGTAACCTGCTGAGTAAAATAAATGAAATTGTGGCTTTTCTTCCCCAACTCTGTCAGCCCTGGGGGCAGTAGGGAGAGGCATTCTAGTTGAAAGAATCATGGAAAGGATGACAAGCCTTTTACTCTCTGGAAAAGCAGGAATATTAAATCTTAAAAAAAAATACCTTACTGGAGCAACCTAGTACATACTAAAAAGAATGGAATTTTTTTTAACTTGTCTTTGGAAAATGTTCATAATAAAACATCTTGTACTTGAATTATTAAAAACAACGTTAACAATGTTGAGTAAAGAATTGCTTAATTTAGTAAATAATTTTAAAGCAAGCCATTATTTTCTCCAAACTTGAATTTGCTAAAAGCACTCCAAGAATTTTATTACAAGCACGACTGCATAATGTAATTGTGTAATTAGTAATACATCTGACACTGTTGGAGAGATTTAGTTTTACTTAGGGCAAGAACAAAATGTAGTTATTATTTTTTAAGACTGTCTGAGGGACACTGCCTTGTTTTATTGGTTGAGATTTTTAAAATTTGTTTGTTTTTTTAAAAATACATTGTATGATTGAAGTCACAGAGAAAAGAACCAACATTTATTGACATTGGGTCTATGGATAGAACATGTGGCTTGAAATTGTACTGACCTAGGTTTGAATCCTGGTGCTACCTCTTGCTACCTGTGTTTTTGTTGTTGTTGTTTTTTTGCTTGTGTGTTTGGGTTTTTTTTTTTTTGAGCAGGTTATATAACTGAAAATCTCAAATATTTTATAAAATGGGAATAATAATATCTTTTTCATGAGGTTATCTTGACCCTTAAATGGGATAATGTACATAGAAAGCCTAGGATTGTGCTTGGTAGGTAGGAGGTACAGGCTGAGCATTCCTAATTCAAAAATTTGAAATCCAAAATTTTCGAAAATCTAAAGCTTTTTAGTTTTTATTTATTTTTTTAAATTTTTTGAGACAGAGTCTCACTCTGTTACCTGGGTAGAGTAGTGGCACCATTGTAGCTCAGAGCAACCTCAAACTCCTGGGCTCAAGTGATCCTCCTGCCTGAGCCTCCTGAGTAGCTGGGACTACAGGTGTGCGCCAACATGCCTGGCTAAATTTTTCTATTTTTAGTAGAGATGGGGTCTTGCTCTTGCTCAGGCTGGTCTCCAACTCCTGAGCTCAAGTGATCCTCCCACCTCGGCCTCCCAGAGATGCTAGAGATTACAGGCGTGAGCCACCACACCTGGCCCCAAAACTTTTTAAGTGCTGACATGATGCACAAAGGAAATGCTCACTGAAGCATTTAGGATTTCTGATTTTCAGATTAGGTATACTCATCCAGTAAGTATAATGCAAATTTTCCACAAGCTGAAAAAATCCAAAATTTAAAATCTTTCTCATCCCAAATATTTCAGATAAGGATTACTCAACCCATCCTAGGTTAGGTTCCTTTATCTTCCCTCAATTCTTTCTGAATGCTTGATTTTGTAAATAGTTGGCTTGGATGGTCAGTTTAAAATCCATTTCTGGTGTGTTCACTGGGCACAGGCCAGGTTTGGTGAGTGAGCTAGGTTGTTAGCTTTTCACATAGATACACGAAAAAAAGTGCTTATTCAAGAAATCTACAACCTACATGCTTAGAATGCCTTGAATTAACAATGAGAAGCTATACCTTGCATTAATGAACTTTCTTTGTATTATTTAGTTTGGAAGTACAAATGTCAATTTAGGAGTTAAGAAGCTATTGCTAGGAATCTGAGGGGGTGGTGACTTCTGCATGATTGATAAGCTTGTGTTTTGTCAGAGTCTTAGATTATAATCCCAGTGTAGTAGGCAGAATTGTTTTGACCCCCAATGACCCTTGCCCTGTATAATCTCCTTCCCCTGAATGTAGGCAAAACCTGAGACAATCATAGGCTGTCACTCTCATGATTATGTTACATTATGTGGCAAAAGGGATTTTGCAGAGGTAAGGTAAGAAAGGTTACTAATTAGTTGACTTTGAATTAATCAAAAGGTGAGCCTCACCTAACCACATCAACCCTTTAAATCTGGGTCTAGAGGTTAGAGATGGAGGCAGTAAGAGATTCAAAGCATGAGGAGGAGTCAATGTGAAGAAGAATCTTCATGGCTGGCTTTGGAGATGGAAGGGACCACATGGCGAGGACAGGAGAGCATGTCTAGGAGTTGACAGCAACCCCTGGCTGGCAGCGAGCATGAGACAGGGACCCTAGTCCTACAACCACAAGAAACCTAATTATTCCTACAATCACGAGAGCTCGAAACATGACTCTGAGTTCTAGAAAGGATGGCAGCGTAGTCAAGAAGAGACCCTGAGCAGATATCTGAACCACAGAAATGATGCACTGATAAATTTGTACTGTATTGTTTTAAGCCACTACATTTGTGATAATTTGTTACACAACAATAGAAAACTAACATGCCTAGTCATTCTCATTGTGAGATCTTAAGTTGAATTATTTCCTTTCCATAGTTGTCAATTTCCTTGCCTTTCAATGAGAGGATTTTCTGTTACAGTTTAGGACACTGGTACTCATGTTGGTTATGCTCAAAATCACTTAGATTGTGGGCGGCAGCTTAAAATGTAGATTCCAGATCCTTCTCCTGATCTCCTGAATCAGAGCATCTGGGAGTAAGGCTGGGGGCTGCATTGTTAATTGGTTTTTTAGATGATTCTGACGTTTGTGGTCCTGGATCACATTGGGTGGGAAATCTGTCTATACCCTGGAATAGTGATCTCTACAGTTTGTTCTAGCACTGGCAGGTACAGGTGTCAGGGAATTCCCCTTTTCTTTTGTGATAGAGTCATAACCATGGAGATTCGGGGCTCTAGGTGTAAGGTACTGGGAGGGCTCTGTTTACCTTCTTTCATTTAATCCTTGTGATGAACTGTGATGACCTGAGAGGAAGGTGCAATTGACAGCTGATCTTCACTGCAACTTGAAGAGGCAGAGCCAAGTCTACACGGTCTATAAAAGGTAGACTTGGAATCTGAACCCTTGTCTTTGTCATTCCCAGTTGTGGCTCTTAATCACTAAGTAGATCCTCTGCCATGAAACAGAGTCTATTAATTTCTGTATCTGCAGCACTAAACATACTGTCTGGCATGTGATAGATGAACAATAAACATATTTTGGTGATTAAATACTTCTGCAGGTGCCCTAGCCCCTCACCCAGTGCAGAGCAGTTTTCATGACAAGGGAGAGAGAAAAGGAGGAGGCTGGCAGGGCTCCCTGACCACCACTGCCTCTCCAGGCCTCTTCTACCTCTTTATCTTTCCATACAGATGTCCCTTTCATGGCTAACAGCAGCCACTTCCATACTGTGGGATCCTGCTTCTCTGGCCATAGCTGATTAATCCACAACACGATGTTGGGAATTGGAAACTTGGAATGGAAAAACTCTGATTGTGGTGGTCCCTGGAGCCGAGTCCCCATCATGGCAGCATTCTGTTGAGAAAGCCCATACACTCCTCCCTGCTGCTGCCCAGGGCCCTGGAGTGGCCTGCCTCCTGTCTTCCTGAATATGCCAGCATCTTTCCACTAAGTTCCCTTTGTGACTTAAGACAGCCAAAGTCAGATTCTGTTGCTGGTAGTCCAAAGAACCTTTGCTAATGGAGAAGTAGAGATGTGCAGAGCTGGAAGAGGCCTGAATTGTCATGTGCTTGCTGCATTGTGTGGTCTGGCTAAGTGATGCAGGGCCCTGTCTACTCGATGAGGACCCTTCATGCCCTCCAGACTGGCCCATTTTTCTAGACTCACTCATGCTCTTTACCCCTTCCCTTACCCTCCAAAATGGACTCATCTTTGAAGATGCCATAAAGCCCCATCTCATCCATGCGAAAGGCTTAAAAAAGTTGTGCCATAAATATTTAAGATTCCTTTCCTCTCCACTCCTTGATATTTTCTCCACCTTTAACTTTCACTAGTTATAACACGAGGGTGTTCTTAGGGTAAGATAAATTTATTTTCTGTATGGGTTGTTTTAAATTCCAACTTAGTGGCATCATCATAGCTTACATTTTTGTGCTAACACTTAAAAGCCAGGCTTACTAATATATTTTAAGTGCTTCATGAAGCTTGACTTTTTAAATTTAATTTTCTCAAAAAATTCATTGAAGTATTGTTCCTATTACTCCCCATTTCCCAGATGAAGAGATCTGGGGTTTGAAAGGTTTTAAATGAACAAGATTACAGTCCAGAGCTGCCTGTGTCCAAATAGTGACAGCAAGACCAAATTGTAAATCATCTCTATTTCTCCCTTCTACTGCCATCTCTGTGCCATTTATTTGGAGTAGTTAAGAAAACAACAACAACAGCAACAACAACAAAACAAATAAAGGACAATGCTGAAAGGTTCAGGGTAATGTGAGTGTCAGAAGAAAGTTGGACATAAAGGGAGGGCATGTATCTGGTGGGGGTGAAGAACTGAAGACTTTCCTGAGAGGGGTGGCAGATTGTACTTTTCAAAGAAGGCTGCAACAATATCTCCCATCCCACATGTTTTCCTAGAATCGTAATACTCCCCCATCAAGAAGTGGAGTCTGTGTCTCCTCCCCTTGAAACTGGGTGGCTCTTTGTGACTGCCTGGACAGGGAGAATACAGAGGAAGTGATATAATGTGACTTCTGAAGCTAAGTCATAAAACACCATGCCCTCTTACTCTCTTGAGATGCTTCCTCTTGCAACCCAGTCACCGTGCTGTGAGGAATCCCGACCCACTTGTGGGGAGGAGCCGAGACCCATATCCCTGGCTGAGCTCCCAGCCAATAGTCGGCACCAACTTTTTAGCAGCGTAAGGGAGCCATCTTGAAAGCAGATCCTCTAGACTCCAAATGAGCGACCCCAGTTGATGCCATATAGCAAAGAGGCGAGCCATCCCCCCAGGTCCTGCCTAAATCACAGGTTCACGAGCAAAATGAATGACTGTTGTTTTAGACCACCAAATTTGGGGTGGGTTGTTAAATAGCAATAAGTTAATGGTACAAAAGAGGCTCTGAAAGATGGACATCTTTCCAAACCAGGTTCTGAGGGCCCTGTGCAGCTTATTCACAGCTGGTGGTAGTAGGAATAAAAATAAGTATTATAATGATAATGATACCACTCTTAGTAACTGTAGCGCTAGCTAAATTTCACTAAGGTTTTTTTTTTGTTGTTGTTGTTGTTGCTTTTTTGAGATGGAGCCTTGCTCCTGGTCTAGAGTGCTGTGGCGTCAGCCTAGCTCTCAGCAACCTCAAACTCCTGGGCTCAAGCGATCCTCCTGTCTCAGCCTCCAGAGTAGCTGGGACTACAGGCACGTGCCACCACACTCGGCTAATTTTTCTATTTTTAGGGCAGATGGGGTCTTGCTCTTGCTCTTGCTCACGCTGATCTCCAACTCCTGACCTCAAGGGATCCTCCCACCTCAGCCTCCCAGAGTGCTAGGATTACAGGCGTGAGCCACTGTGCCCAGCAGTTTCACTAAGCTTTTCTTCTGTGCCATGTTCATATTGAGTGGTTCACACTTCATCTCATTTCATTCTAATGATGACTTGATGAGGTAGATATTATTACTCTCATTTTGGAGAGAAGGAAACTGGAGCTTAGAGAATTTGAGTTCTCTTTATGGTCACCCAGCTTCTAAGGGGTGCTATCTGCCCATCCCCTCAAATTATCTTTTATAGCATCCCCAGGCTCTAACATTTCCTTCCTGCTTGCCCGAACTCCTACAGAAGATTCATTCTGTCATTCAGGCAGGCCTCATCTAGCCCTTTCAAGGAAAACAATGCTTTCAATTAGATTCACACTAAAGTGAGAATGACTGATAGGTAGACAGATGCACCCTTTCACCAATCTGTTTATATTTTTAATGTGGATATTTGCTAATTAAAATGAAGAACTCTTCTGTAGAGCATTTCTGTAGAGCTATCTGGAGGCAAAAGACTCTTCCTAGCACTTTTCCAAATGATTTTGTGTCTTAGACAAGGGGAAAAGATCCAGCTAACCTGCTCCGGAAAGGTCACCATTGTTTCCTCTTTTGGCAGTTTGTAAAGCAGGCTGCTATACATCATCCCGTCTAATCTCTGGCCCAACGTGGGTGGCAAGGTAGTTGTGCTATCACCTTTATTTTACCTATGAGAAAAACACAGCTTAGAGTTAATAGCTTCCCTCGGATCACATAGAAGAACTATGACTCAAATGTGGGTCTTCTAACTTCGAAATCTGGTTCCAGTCTGCAACATGACTCTTGCTTTATCCCCTATACTACCTGAACGATTCAGGAAGGTGGATGATAGAAGACAGCAGCTGGCAGAAGAAAGGAAGTGATCTGAACACCTAAGGGGAATCCTAAACAGTGAAGAGAAGAAAGCAAACATTAAAAACTCATGGGCAGGAGAAAAGAGAGGGAAAAGAAATAAAGCCATTTGGAAGTGCTCATTGAGTTGATGCACTGGATAATTTAATAAGCCGTCTGTTCTGATCCGTCTTGCTTCCCTGTTCTCTGCAGGGTGCCCTATGGAAGCTCCTGCACGGTAATTATAAAGGATGATCTTTCCTCCTGTCTGGGATTTTTATGGTGTGATTTGGGCAGCTCAGCTGCCAAGCTGTTTTTCTTGGGAGGCAGAGTTTGGATTGTGTGTATGCGTGTGTGTGTGTTATAGGGGTAAGGGACAGAGGCTGAGATTGATCCTTAGACTCTCTTTACCCTGTAACAACATTTTTCCTACTGCTTCTTGGGATCTGGGTGCCAGAGTAACCTTCCTGCCTTCTACCTGATCACATCTTACTCAGCCCGCGGCCTCAGGACTCAGATCCCTACTAGGTGTCAATCAATTAATCAGATAAATGAATCCTTTCCTAGCTAATATGGTCCTCACCTAGTTAAGAAAACCATCAACAATTAATGATTGAAAACATTTGAGTGCCAGCACTGTTCTGAGAACATCCATGCTCTCGTGAGCCTGGGGTTTAGTGGAGGAGATCGGTGACTTTCAGAGACTGTTAAGTGGTGCGAATGATAGGATGGCATGTGTTCTGTTCGCGTGATCAGGGGATTATCTCTGAGGAGGTGACATTTGAGCTGAGGCCTGAATGATGAGAAGGTGCCAGTCGTGGGAAGGTCCAGGGGAAGCAAGTTCCGGGCAGGGAGGACTGAACGCAAAGGCTCTGAGGCAAGGAACTGGTGTGGTGTGTTTAAGCAACAGGAGATCACAGGGTCAAGATGAGGCTGAGAGTAGCAGAGCCTAAATAATGCAGGACCCTAAAGCCCAGGACAACAGCCAGATGACATGATCCAATTTGCATTTAGCTATGACACTCAGCCTTTGAAGATTAGATAGGACGATGCTTTAGAACTCAGATGTGACTTTCCTGATGTTCCAGGTGATGAAGGGCAGAGCCAGGACAGTACTGCTCTGGCTTAAATAGCCTCTGTTGTTCCTGTTGGAATTTGCAGGCCCTCTCAGGCGCCGTGGCACTGAATGTATTGGGAAGATTGAGATGGTGTAATCCAATACGATTGGTGTCCTTGCCAAAGGGAGACTTGGGTACAGCAGGCACACAGGGAGAGAACTACATGGAGATGAACGCAGAGATGGGGATGATGTTCCTGTAAGCCAGGAATGCCAGCTGGCCAGCAAACCACCAGCAGCCCGGGCAAAGGTCTAGAGCAGATCCTTCCTCACAGTCTCAGAAGGAACCACCCCTGCCCACACCTTGATTTCATACTTCTAGCCTCCAGAGCTGTGAGACAATGGATCTCTGTTGTTTAAGTCACTCAGTTTGTGGCACTTTGTCACAGCAGCTCTAGGAAGCCAATGCACAAACCCATGCTGTGCATGACTTCGTAACACTGAATCACTTCCCAGAATCCTAGGCGCTCAGAGCTGAGAGGGTTTTATTTCTAGGTTCCAGAGAAAAGGAGTAACAGTGAATCGCTGCAAATCTCACTGTGGCAGCCAAAAGGCAAGGGAGGCCAAGCAGGGGTTCAGCCAGGGTGTTGCCAACTAGGGTGGGGTCAGGAGAAGTGCACTTTGGTGGCACAGGCAGCCTTGTAGCTGTGGCCAGGGTGATGCCCGCCCGCATGGTACAGGCAAACCAGACAGTTCTTCACTCCTCTCTGGACGGGCTGAGCTTTGGACCACTCAGAGTTATACTAGAGTATTTTGATGCTTGATGGGCCGAGGAGGAGCAAAGAGGCAAGGGAGTGCGGACTGAAACTAGAGCACGACTCTGCTGCTCACCCTGCTGGGTGACCTTGGGTAACACGCTTGCCCTTTCTGAGCCTTAGCTGGGGTGGGGAACCTGCGGCCTCAAGGCCACATGCGGCCCTCCAGATCCCCAAGTGCAGCTCCTTGACTGAATCCAAACTTCACAGAACATATCTCTTTATTAAAAGGATTTGTTCTGTAATAGGGCACACTCAAGGATCCAGAAGGCCTCATGTGGTCCCAAGGCCACAGGGCCACCCCTTTAAGGGCGCTGAAATCTAATTGGGGCCTACATGTAATCTAACCTTCCTGTAATCTGATCTAAAGGAAGAAGAAACAAAGGAATTCTTGTCAAAGAACTCATTAGAAGAGCTCCTTTCCAATTTGGTTTCATGTTTATGGATGAGGCAGGCTCTCCTGTTATCAGCGTGCCAACCACCCACTCTTTCTTCCCTCGACTTCCAAAGATCTCATTTCAGGATAATGATGACAATGGTGATGATGACTATTAATAAACACAATGTACCTATGGCGAAAAAAAGAATTTAAAACATATATTTGGGAATTGCTCTCAAGAGATTTGCTTTGGGTCCTTTTTAATGGGACCACACTAACTAGACATGAGACCTTGAATAAGTCTCTGCCTCTCTCTGGGCCTCAGTTTCCTCATCTGTAATGTGAGGGTATTGGGCTAGGTCAATGGTTCTCAGACGGTGGTCTCTGGACCATTGGTGGCAGCATCCCTGGGTACTTGCTAGACATGTAAATTCTCAGCACCCACCCCAAACCCACTGAATCAGAAACTCTAGGGGTGGAGCCCAGCACTCTGGGTTTTAATGAGCCCTCCCAGTGAGTCTAATGCACCCCAAAGTCTGAAGACCCCTGGACTAGATGATCCATAAGGCCTTCCTGACTGCCTGTGTTTGCTTCTCAGGCCCGTTGAATGAAATTGGCCTGGAGTGGGATTCTCGGAGGAGGGAGGAGAGCGGGGAAAAGTACCTTTTCCTGCTTGTTTTCCTTCGCTTTGCAAGTTTTAATGCCTTCTCCTTATCCCTGCTCTCTCTCGGTGTCCTCTGATGATAGGAGCTTATTAAGATGGGGGATTTTCCACAGGCCTGTTTCAGAGGTCCTGGGGAGGAGTTTTAATTGCCAGATTCCACACAGAGGGTGTTAACATTTATTAAAGTCAGCTCTTCTGATTGCCTTTTAACAAGGCAGCGACTGTGCATAGGAGATAACACTGGGCCCACCCTGGTGGGGCCTCAGAGGCAGCTTAAAATAATCAGGCCCAGGAAAAATAGAAAGGCAGCCCGGTGCAATAGGAGCGGGGACATAGCAGCGGCTGTCAGGCTGTCTATGCAGGGTGGATGCACCAGCGGAGGGGTCCGAGGTGTTGTGGGACCTGGGGTGGTTTCACTTAACAAGGAGGGCTTGGGGGAGTAGAAGGGAAGGCTGCTAATGTCCAGTCCAGGAACAGAACTCTGAATCTGGGCTCCAGCCTCTTCTGAGTGTAGATATGAGTCTTTGAACTTCCATGATTTTGAGAGGAGGGACAGCACATGGACAACATGCTACTGGGTGGTGGAGAGTGGAAAATGCACCCAAGGCCCTGGTTCCAATCTGGGTTTGCTCAACTGCCTTTTGTTCCTGGTCCTCTCCTCTCTGGCCTTCTGCGGGCTCCCACACTGCAGCAGCGATTTTCAAACTGCTTCCTCCTGGTCTTAGGGACCCAGCCTCCCACTTCCCAGGGTCAAAGACCCAAAGAGCTGAAGGGCTCTCACTTTTCTGGGCCCCTGAGGTGGGGGACTGCCTCTGTTCCTTCCTCCGCTTTGTCTGGAGCAGCTCTGATTTCATCTGGTCTATGTCACGGGGGTTTGAAAAGCATTCCTACCAAGAAAAAAAGAAAGACAACACTATTGAAAACTACCATGCTTGATCACTTCTATTTCTGTGATGAAGTCAGCCCCCCTCTCTGGATTTTCCATTCTGGTAAAAGGCAGACCCAGCCCAGTCGTTGTCCCTTCTCTCTCTCCCTTGTCTCACCCTGTCACACATGGAGCACATTATCTTCATCACAGCTCCAGACTCGGTGTCCTTTCCTTCCCTCTGTTACCGCCATAGCTCAGGCCCACATTGTTTCTTGCCTAGACTTGGCAATGTAGGCTCTGAACTGGTCGTTCTATTTCCATTTGGGCCCCACAACCAGAGTGACCTTGCCACATGTTACCTGAGCAGGTGACCCCCCTGCCCAACACATTCTTTCTGCCCATCAAGTTCAAGTTCGATGGTCAGGAGTACGGGCCTTCCATTAGCTCTGCCCCCTTCCCAGTCTTTCCTCTTGCCTTTTGTCCTCTGCTCAGCCCAGCCAAACTCCTTCTGGTTTCTTCCATACCTTTCCAGAGCCAGCTCAGGTGTCACTTTCTCTATGACTCCCTTCCCTGACTCCCTGGACAGAGTAAATGATTCCACCTGATAGGCAGATTGCCCCAAAGGTTAGAGTTCTTTTTATAACTGTCTTCTGCACAAGCCTATGAGTTTCTCAGGCATACAGAAAGCATGGAAGATTCATCTTTGAATCCATGATATGTAGCAGGCACTTCATAAGGATTCTTTTGAATTGAATTCTTCAGGATTGTTCAAAGAACTCCTTTCACCCCCTGCCCACCCCTGTTTTTGAAGTGTGCTGGTATTTACTTGGAGGTTAATGGTCAAAGTATAACTAAGGCTGCTACATTGGTAAAATGAGCAAGCAGCTGGGTGGGCACTGAAGGGCTGAGTTATACTGTGACTCTTCTCCTTGATTGCTGCGTGACCTTGGGCTGGTCACTTGGCTTCTCTGGAATTTAGTTTCTCTACCTGTACATTTGATAACTTGACATCAGTGAGGACCTTCTGTGTCTTTGGCACACAAGGATTGAGACCCAGTGGCAAGCTCTACCTTCATGTGTCCCACTGATAATAATGAATATTTATCAAATTGTTGAGCATGTGTCAAGCACTGTGCAAAGGCTAACCTCTACCCACCTTGTCTTATATAATTCTTCCCACAACCCAGGGAAGTAGGTATAATCACCCCTCCCCCCCCATTTTCTGGAGGCTTGGAAACATGTAAACACTTATGCAAGGTCACGCTGGAGGAGCCAGGATTCAATCCAGGTTTAGAAGATTCCAAATGACTAACTAGTGGTCTGTCTGGCCCTGCCATCTAGGATAGAGAGGTCCAAGGTAGGTGTGACCCACCCTGTGTGGTCACTGGCTAGGAAGGTGCTGCTGTGAAACATGGTTAAATTAGGTCATTACATATGAAATGTCCGATTTCGAATCAAAAGTGTAATTTATTGTATCTCAAACAAGAAGCAGGACAATTAACCAAAGTATGTACCTATACTATTGACACAGCTTTGCTATCCTAATGGTAGCTAGTTTATGCCAGCAGCGAAGAAGCCTGGAGAGTGAGTGGTGATGAAACCATGAAAGATATTTTCCATAGCTTATTGAGAATTGAATATTTTTCATTGCAAAAAGTGGTCCAAAGCCTGGAAGAAGTGGTAGTCAGTTGGTGCAAGGTCTAGTGAATATGGTGGATGACGGAGTTTCCAAGTCCAGCTGCTGTAGTTTGAGCAGCGTTGTTTGTGTGACATGTAGTCGAGCATTGTCTTGCAAGAGGATTGGCCTGTCTCTATTGACCAATCTCAGCTGCTTAATCGCAAGCATCCTCATCATTTCGTCAATTGGTTGCAGTAGACATCTGTACTATAATCAATTGACCAAGTTTCATGAAGCTGTAGTGGACAATACCAGTGCTGGACCACAAAACAGACACCATTAGCTTTTTTTGATGATTATTCAGTTTGGAACTGTGTTTCGGCCCTTCATCTTTATCTAACCATTGTGCTGAATGCTTGCAATTGTCAAAAAGAATCCATTTTTCATCACAAGTAATAATACAGTGTAGAAATGGTTTGCCTTTAGGTCATGACAGCAGAGGCAAGCTTTGAGACAATTCCTCTTCTGACGCCTATTTAATCCATGCAGTACCCATATATCCAGCTTCTTTACCTTGCCCATTAGTTTCAAATGGTCCAATATTGTTGGAATAGTAATGTCAGACCTTGCTGCTAATTCACACATAGGTTGAGATGGATTTGCTTCCACTACAGCTTTCAGGTCATCATTATCCACTTTGGTCTCAGGTCACCCATGTGGCACATTTTCAAGATTAAAATTACCAGGATGGAACTTCTCAAACCATTGACATACTGTGTGTTCATTAGCCACATCCTTCCCTTCGTTGATATTTCTAGCTGCCTGCTCTGCATTGGTTCCACGACAGAACTCATGTTTGAAAATAACACAAATTTTTGACTTATCCACAGTTTCACAAAAATTGCTCTAAAAAATGTGCAAGATAATCACAAGCCAAAACGTGCATTTGAGACTGAAGATGCACCTTCACAATAAACATAAAACAAGAAGTGTCAAAGTGAAATGCCAGAGATATCAACTGTCAAAGTTAGTACTTATGGAAATCGAACATTTCATACTTAATAACCTAATAGTTAAATCACTCCATAGTTAACCCAGCACTGCTTTCTGTAGAACACAAATGCTGGAACCACATATTCCCTTCCTGGGCTTCTGAGAACTTCATTATGGGGGTGACAAAGATGACAGTGGTGATATAACTACAGTGAAAATTTGTTCAGGGCATAGTTCTCATCACCATGAGCCTACAGGCACTGGCTCACCTCTGACCTCACTTAATACCATCCTCGCCTTCTTTCTGCTGTTCCCTGCACATGCCAAGCTTGTTGCTGTCTCAGGGGCTTCGCAGTTGCTGTTCCCTCTGCATGAATACTCTTCCACCTACCCTTCATGGCTTTTATCTCTCATGGCCCACTTCAAACGTCACCTCCTAAGAAAGGTCTTTCCTGATTCCCTCTCCGCAATATTTCCCTCCCTCTCCTCGGTTAGATCCTGTCCCTGTCTCATCCTCTGTTAGTTTCTTTCATAGCACTCTGGACACTTTATAGTTATTTTCTTCACTTTTTTAATGTCCTGGGTTCCACTCCACCCTCTAACATAGGGACCCCAAGGGCAGGAGCTCTGTCTGTATTACACACTGTGGTGTTCTTACCCAGTGCCTGGCACATGGTGATGATAAAAATAATTTGTTGAGTGAACAACCAAATGACTGAAGGATGACCAACTGTCACATTAGCTTCCCTATTCCAGACTGGGCAGTATTCAAACTCATCCAATCACCTTGGCCAATTTTTTTAACCTCTTTGGGCCTCAGTTTTTCCACCTCTAGATTGAGGGAGTTGGACTAGAACAGGGGTCAGCAAATGTTTTCCAAAGGGCCAGAGAGTAAATAATTTTAGGCTTTGTGGACCATACAGTCTCTGATGCAATGACTGAACTCTGTTATAACACAAAAGCTGCCATAGACAATATGTCAACAACAGGGCATGGTTGAATCGCAATAAAGCTTTATTTACAAAAGCAGGAGGCCAGCCTGTGGCCAGAGTTTACTGATCCCTGGGCTAGAGGGCACTAGAGACCTTCACAGCTTGACCATTTTAAATCCCTTATTGGTCTTCTTATAAGGAACCTTGGTTTGGCTTGGGCTCCTTGGCCTTAATGATTAAAATCCTTCTTCTTGTAGCGTGTATGTTTGGGACCCTCAAAGACACAAACTAACGTGGAAAAGAAAAATAGCCCACTAAGGCCTTATGGCATACCAACAGGCTACAAACAACGTCTGAAGGCTTTCCTGAGATGGTTATAAACACACAAAGGATGATAGAATTCTGGGACCACCTTTGGAGAGCATCCAGAAGTTTCCTTTCTCAAGGTCTTTCCCTTTTCTTCCCTGAGGACTTGTCTAATCTCCTCAGCCCTCACTCAGCTCCTGAGCTCCGACCCCTGAACACCCGTCTGTGACGCCTCACCTTCTGCTCAGCTGCATGGTTTAGCCGACCCATAAGTGTGTGTCTTCTTTCCCTACTGGGTTATAATCTCCTTGACAACATAAAATCTTCTTTCTTTCTTTCTCCCAAATGCCATCTAATATTGTTCTGGGCACACAGAAGTGCTGAATAAACATTCCACCCTAAGACTCCCTGCCCTCCCTTCCCATTATGCATCTTATGGCCTGTGAGGATGGAGCTCAATGGTGACTTTTCTTTTTGTTGGATTCTCTTCCCTGTGACATGTGGGATCTGCCACCTTTCTGCTTGTTACCAGACACACATCAGCGGTATTCACAGTCAGGCTCTGAGGGCGTGGTGGTCAAATGGTTATCACCTGAGCCCGCAGAGGTCACACAGGCAATTGGGTGGGAGGGGGAGGCCAGCAGGGATTTGGGCACTGCACATGGCATGGAAACATACTAGATTTAACATTCAGCTCTGCCACTAACTCGAGGAGAGACCTTAAGCCCTATAACAAACCTCTTGTCAATGAAAAGGAAGCCAAACTCTGTAAAATAATTTAAAGAGGTTTATTCGGAGCCAAATTGGAGGACCATGGCCCAGAGCCATGCCCAAGAAGCCTTGGGCAAGTCGATTCGCTGTGATTAGGTTACAGTTTGGTTTTATACATTTCAGGGAGACAGGGATCACACGTAAAGTCATAAATTAATACATGGAAGGCATGCATTGCTTTGGCCCAAAAAGGTGGGACATCTCAAAGTGGGGGTGAGGGGGTTTACAGGTTATAGGTGGGTTTAAAGACTTTGATTTATAATTGGTTAAAGAAGTGAAGCTTTGTTTACAGGCTTGGAATGTTTTAAGTTAAGATAAGAAGTCTGTTAATCAGAGAGAAGCCACGGCACAAACATCCAGACTCAGTGATTTGTTATGTAAATTGATGACCTGAAGGTTTGTCTGGCACAGCCTTAGGCCTGTTAACGAGTTATAAAGGGTATCTCCAAGAAGGGAGAGGCCATGATGAAGCAAGTCTGACCTCACTTCCCATGGCCAGCAACTCAGTTTTAGGGTATCCCCTTGGCCAAGAGGGGGTCCATTCAGTTGGCTGGTTAATGGGGGGAGCCTTAAGATTTTATTTTAGTTCATACAGTTCAACGAGCTGTAGCCTCAGTTTCTCTATCCAAATTGCGATTAAGTGAAATAACTATGTGAAGGCACTGGTGAAACGTACAGGGCCATGCTAATATCGTAACAGTTATTAGTCACAAGCCATCATCATCTCTCATCTTGTAATTGGCCTCCTTGCTTCTGCCCTTGTCCACTGAGTCTGTTGTCTAAATAGTAGCCACAGTTATCCTGTAGATGTGAGTTGGATCCTAGATCTTGTCACTCCTCTGCTAAACTCCCAGTGGCTCCCATCTCACTCAAAGCCCAAGTCTTAATTATGGCCCATGGGGCCCCCATCCCCTGGCCCTGTGGTCTCTGGCCTTATCTCCTGCCATCCTCCACTCCAGCCATACTCTCTTTCATATAGTTCCCACCTTAGAGTCTTTGCACATGCTCTCCTCTTGTCTGGAAGGTTTTTCCCCCAGGTATTTGCACAGCTCACTGTATCACCTGCTTTAGGGTTTTATCTGAACATCATTTTCTCAGTGAGGCCTTCCCTGGCCATCCTTTAAAAAATTGCCTCCCACCCACATTCCTGATTTCCAGATTTTTTCTGCAGCACTTACTAGCAACTCATACGATATGTATATTACTTGTTTTGTTTTAATCTGTTTTGTTTTAATCCTGCTCCAAATGAAAGTTTCCTGAGGGTAGGGAGTTTTATTGAAGTATTTTATTCCCAGTGTTAGCACAGGGCTTGACACATGGTCCGTGCTTAATAAATATGTGTCAAGTGGATAACAGAAGTTACAATGTCCTTAGTTCAGTGAGGCTGCCTGCTGGGGCACACAGGAACCGTGCAGCATTCAGGTCAAGCCTTGGTTGATATGGATTCACCCATTTCCTACAGATGGTTCAATTGATGTTCACCTCTGGGTATCTATGGAAACGGCATGTCAAAGGGACTGAGGGGTTGGGCTTGGCAATCAGACCCAGACTTTCTAGCTGTGTGAGCTTCAGCAAATAATCTGCCTTTCTGAACCTGGGTTTCTCAACTGCAAAGTAACAGATTCCACCTTGTAAGGTTGTTATGAGGATTAAATAGAGGATTATTGTTCATATAAAGTGTTTCGATGAGCCCTTAGCCCCTGGTAAATTGTTGTAGCATAATAACATCATCAGCACCTTCTAAGAGGAACAAGTTCAATTTTAAAAGCCCCTCTTTTTGTATAAACTTGCTCAGAGTTGTTCCAAACATGTTTGCTTTTAAATTTTATATCGTTTTTATGCTATTTTGACAGTCATATCATTGTCCTTTTTCCTACTTCCTTCCATTCTCCCTAACTTTCCCCTACGCAGGATGAATATTCATCCCATCTGTGCCACTTACTGGCCATGTGTCAATATACCACTATACGTTGCTATACCACTTTAAACCTCAGTTTCCTCATCTGCACAATGGGGCTGAAAACTGTTGCCCTACCTTGCAGAGATGTTGAGAGGACAAATTGAGAAGATGGATGTGAACAGCAAACCTACATCAGGCTTGATCTTCAATTTTATTACTTCTCAGCAACAGGCGTTTTTTTGAATGCCGAGCCACGCCTCCCTGTTCTTGCCCACCCTGGGGGATTAGCCACATCATGTGCACGATGCAATGTTTTTTGGTCTTGGATTCTGTGGGTTTATGATAGATGCCTCCCTGAAGCCAAGATGGAGTTCATCTTTGGAGAACCATTTTAAAAAAATGTAATATTGGAGAGGACTTTCAGTTCAGCACAATAATTTAATTTTAATTATTGATGTGACTTGAACCTGGCATTTTGGATCTATTTAGGCCTCTTGAAAGCTAGAAGATTTTTCAACATTGTGAGGCTAGTAATTTACTATTTATTCAGAGGTTTTCTGCGTCAAGTAAACATATTGTAATTACATTATTGTAGTTCTTGGAGAAATCAATACTATCCTTGGTGCTGAATTGGAAAGTTCATCAGCCAGGAGAGAGTAGTGGTGAATGCAGGCCCTAAGATGGCAATTAGGGACAGGGAGTCAGCCTCACTCCCTTTCTCCTTGTCTCCTTTGTCTGTAGGGTTCTGCAGGATTGAGGACTTCAGCCCTCTGTCCCACTAGATTTAGAATATTATAATGGAAAAAACCAAAATAAACCAAAAAACCTCTTGGAAATCAGCTAGTCCATGGATGGCACATGGGTTTCTTTTCTTGTGCCAATAGACAG
Source organism: Cheirogaleus major (assembly GCA_963574435.1). NCBI lineage: Eukaryota > Metazoa > Chordata > Mammalia > Primates > Cheirogaleidae > Cheirogaleus > Cheirogaleus major. The sequence continues at coordinate 188 of CAUYPO010087233.1, read as the reverse complement.
GTGGTGCTTGCCTGAAGCAAGTTGTTGAAGATTTTGAGTCCATGTCCCTTTATTTAGCAGTTTATTTTGTACTTACCATGCACCAGGCATTGTTCTAAGCCCCTTAATTTGTGTTAACTCATTAAATCCTAGCAACAATGAGATAAGGCAGGTACCATGAATAATTCCTTTTCTACAGATGAGAAAAC
>CAUYPO010087231.1:0-28804 GCA_963574435.1 Cheirogaleus major | reverse complement strand
TTTATGAACCTTGTGATTCTTCAGTTGATACCTCTTTCTGTTATGGGAGGATACAGTGAGAAATTGGCAGTCTGCAACCCAGCAGAGGGTCCTCACCAGAACCCAACCATGTTGGCACCCTGATCTTGGGCATCTCAGCCTCTAGAACTGTGAAAAATAGAGTTCTGTTGTTTACAATCCACCCAGTCTATGGTACATTGTCACAGCACCCCAAACTAAGACAGCAGATAGTATTAAACCTCTGCTGTGATCTGTAACTGAAAACAGCCATGTGGGTCTAGATGACTGTTTTTCCAATATTGTCTGAAGACCATCTGCATCAGTTACCTGCATAGCTGGAATTGGAAATTCTTGACTCACTTCCCAGACGTAATGAATCAGAATCCATCTAGGTGGGTCCAGAAATCTACATTGTTAACCAGAATCCCCAGTTGATTTTACATATTGGGCTTTGGGAATTTCTTGTCTATCTGACAAATATTATGTTATTACATATATGTGGAAATTGGTATTTACATTACAAATTACTAAGAGGTATAATAATAAATGAATGTGACATCTGCTCATATTTTCTACATACTATGGATAGAAACTATTAACTGCTAACATCCCCCCAAAGACCACCAAAATAACATATTGCTAAAGTAAAGCCGAGTGTACTGTTAGCAGCAGCAGGGGGACCTACTATACCCTATGACAATGTCTTAATAACACCCAAGAGGAGGCTAAGATTTTGGCTGTTTTAAGATGGGTCTTTTATTGTTAATGGGAGTGGGCTAATTAGGATTAGATAAGGTTCGTGCATTGTATTAAACAGTTTAGGCCTGGTGGACCCAGAAAAAGGAGACTTTGAAGACAGTCTTAAAGAATAAGCAGTTGTTTGGTGAGAAAAGGTTTGTTTTATGAGACTAGTTAAGCAATTGATTGCCTGAGAAAGGGCTCGTGAGGACTGGTTGAAAAGTCTATTCCCCAGATAAATAGATTTTACCGAAGTTCCTGATAACAAAAAGTTATTTGCAATTTCATCTTCCTGGGTAAGGGTTTTCTGGAATAGAAAATTGTGTTAATACAGACAGACAAAGGATAAAATCATGCTGATGTAGACAGCAAGCTGTGTGGTTGTAGATGCTTTATGTTCTCAAGATTGGGAGTCAGTTTTACCTGTATTTTATTAACTCTATGGAATGTTCTGGCGGTCCTGTATCAGTGTTAGTGGAGGACAACCCAGACTGCAATTTCTGGAAGGAAACCAGACTCAAACCAGGCACTCAGAGGTGCTCTTCTAACTGGGACTAAGCTGAAAGACATACAGAAGACAGGAGATGCTTCAGTGCACATCTTGGGTCTAACGTCTCCATGGTAATGGGATAAAGGGAATTGGTCTTTAACTGAGGAAAAGGTTTGAGAATACTTCATTTTTTAGATGGGCTCGTGGTAAAGGATTTGCTTTGTCACATTACTAGCGTGGCTGCAAATTTCAAGGTTGACAAATTTTATAAACAACACCAAATCTGGTGTACTTTATTTACCACTACCTGTAAACTTGGATATATATTTTTGCGTTACTATAAAGGAATACCTGAGGCTGGGTAATTTGTAAAGAAAAGAGGTATATTTTGCTCACCGTTCTGCAGTCTGTACAGGAAGCGCTGCACCAGCATCTGCCCGGATTCTGGTCAGGTCTTTTGTGCTGCATCAAAATGCGGCAGAGAAGGTCAGAGGGGAAGCAGGCACGTGCTAGGAGGGACCAATCCTGGGCACATCCTAGCGTTATAACAACCCACTCTTCAGGGAACTAATCCACTCCCCTAGAATCAATCCAGCCTGAGCAGGACCAGAACTCACTCGCGACTGTGAGTCCACAGCTTTTAGTAGGGCTTACCTCTCGACAGCGCAACACCGAGGATCAAATTTCAGCCTGAGATTTGGTGGGGACAGACAAACTATATCCAATCTATAGTTGTAACTGAGCATATATTGAAAAGGGAAACAAAATAGAAGTAGTCAGCTAAATTCAGAGTAGACTTTATGGGTAAACTTAAGTAATATTTGGTTCTTACCTATTTCATAAATATATGGCATCAAAATCAAAAGGCTATTAATTAACAAAGGTCTGGTCTGCACTACTCATGTCTGGAGTTTTCATAGTGGTGCAAGGACAAAGCAGAGTATGTTTGGAGGATGTTTCTGTGGAGGTGGCTACAGGATTTCCTTACGTTCCAGAGACCTTCTGACCTGCATGAGGTCGGCAGTACCTTGACTAATCCTGGGTCTGGCCAGCAAAGTAAACAGATAGCAAAGAACAAAAAAATGCTAGTGGACGTTTGCTGGAGCTGTGCTTCTCCTGGTTTAAATAAGACTCGGGCCCAGGAAGTTCTACCTTGAAAGCAGAGTAGGGTCAATATTTCCATGACCCTGTGTCCATGCCGGAACTCACACCAGAAAGCTCTGATCCAGAAGCAAGAGCTTCTCTCTGGATCCCTTCCATTGGGAGCGGAGGAGGGGAGACAGGAACTCGTCAAGTTTGAGGACATTCACTGAGCCCTAGTTTGAGATGAAAAACGTAGCTTGAGGGGTTTAAAATTGCCGTGAGTAGAGGAGAGACTCTTTGCATCTTTTTGGCTGTCTTGCTCTTCCTTAAGCTGGCCTTTCTCCATCAGAGGAGAGGTACGAAGCCAATCCCATTGCTGGAGCGGGCTCCGGGAAAGGGGAAAAGGTTGCCTAGAGGTTACTTCTACTACAGAAAAGATGAACCTCCTTGTTGCCATTGCAATTTCATGAGGTTTCAGGGGTTAAGGCCTCAGCTGGTCATTAAATTGGCCATTGTTTGGTGCAAGATCAAAGGCACACTAGATAGTCTGGGAAAACTGAGGCTAGAAGCGCATGTCTTCATCTCTTTGGCAAGCTGTGGCCTTTAGGAACACTCACTGCTATTGGGGTGGGAGGTACAGAGGAGCCCTGACATTTACATAACCCAATCTCAACCTGGGGAGGGGACCTCATGTGATTCCCAGCAAGCTCCTTCAAACCAGGAGTCGTGCAATGCCACTATCACTGACAATTGTCACTTAGGTTTTCATTGCTTGGAGAAGATAATCCTTGTTCATTGTACCCATTGAGCAGACAAATTTGCTGGCAGACAAAGAATAGCGTATAGTCCTGGGACTTGACTGTACTTATAATTATTTTTTTTCTTTTTAATTACAACAGTCTTCTTTGAGCCACGAGTGACTCTTCTGTTATTATCCTGCGGGAAGGCCCTCTGACTCACCCCCAAGGACAAGAGCTTGCTCCGCACAGACTTCCCTCTCTGGCCTCCTATGCAGCCGGCTTCCCACTCTCTCTAGTCACCAAACAACGAGGTTCTGTCCGAGGCTTGTTGGGTTTGTCAAACTAGGATAGTAAGGAATTGAATTAGATGACAGCAAGTGTTCTTAGAAACAAAAAATAAAATAGTCAAACTTGAGTGTTCTAATCCATTTTCTTTCTCCAAATCAACTAGACACGGTAACAAAGATATTTCTCCCCCTCATAGACACAAACACAGGGACCGCACTAATGAGAAGCAACATTAAAATTGCTAGAGAGCCTCACATGATTTTCTGCAACATGCTTGGGAGCTGTAAGTAATTGCATTATGCTCAGCCCATGGACATTTCACTCACTTTTCTCTACATGTAATTCCAACAAGTATATTTTGTATATACCTACACACACATATTTCTATCTTCTAATTCCCACGACAATTCTGCAAGGTGGGTGTTAAGATCAATTTTATGTGTTAACTTACCTTGCCCAAGGGGTGCCCAGATGTTTGGTTAAACGTTATTCCAGATATGTTTGTGAGGGTTTCTGGGTGAGATTAATATTTGAATTGATGGACTGGGTGAAGATGATTGCCTTCCCTAATGTAAGTGGGCTTCATCAATCAATCAAAGATATGAATAAAATTTATAAAAAAGCTGAGTAAGAGAGAAATCCCTCCTGCCTGACAGGATGAGCTGGGACATTGACTTTTTTCTTGCTGTCAGACTCGAATTGAAAAAAAAATGTCTTTTTTTCGATCTCAAACCTGCCAGCCATTAGAGTAGACCTTGTATCATCAGAAGGCTATCCTAACCCTTGAACCTTTGGATTCCAGTGGGACCCACACCACCCAATGGGACCTACTTCTGGCTATCCAGCTTGCTGACCACACGAGCCAGTTCTATATATATGTGTGTGTGAATGTGAGTGTGTGTGTGTGTGTGTGTGTGTGTGTGTGTATCCTGTTAGGTCTGCTTCTCTGCAGAAGCCTGACTAATCCAGTGGATATTATCATATTTTTCCCATTTTAAAGAGGCTAGAAAGTCTTTATGGCACACCTAAGGTAGGATAACTAACAAGCAACACTCCCAGGATTCAAATTCAGTGCTTTTCCTATTGCACTGACGCTGGCTTTGTGTCAAAGTCCTGGCTGGCCCTTCTACTGTAACGTCTCCACACCATGTGGCTCTCTGCAAACCTGCTACAAATGCAGGTTCCTTGAAGGTAAATGTCATAATCAAACAACTCCACTCTTCCCAGCCATCTCCTTCAGAAACATGTGTCCCCCCTTATCAAGAAGGGCTGGTTCGCCTCCTCAGCACCTGCATTTCTCCTGAGCGTGTGTCCAGCACTCACTCATAAATCCTCAAACACCTCCGAGTGTAAGAGAGAGTCCCCCTCCCTCACCACAGAGGAGTCGTAAGTCCTGTCTGGGCACTAACCTCATACAGAGGGTGGCCGTGCGATCTGTTACCCAAAACAGGACTCTTGGAGAACGAAGAGGCACTGTGAACCCAAACTCTGGGGCAGCGGATGTAAGTGGTAACTCTCCGGTGAGGGCTACAGAATCCTTGAAGCAGAGGATCAGCATGTTCTGATACTTATCTCTATTAGTTTCCCTGCTTCTACCTAAAAAAAAATAATATACTAAACTTCAGGTGATGTTGCTCTAGGATATAAGAAATTCTCATCGATCCACTCAAAATTCACATATATGTGCATGATACACACACGTGGCTCTTCAAATCCCCTCTAAGTTCAAGGAAAGTGCTATATATAAAGAAGTTGGATTATATTCTTAGAAAGTTATCAAGTAATGATAAATGGTCAGAAAGGAAATTTCAGGACTTGCCCATTCAGGAAAGGACATAAAATTGAGTGAACATAAGACTTCTTGTGGCGTCCTAAGTCTTGCTCACATTCCCAGGACAAAGTGTGAAGACTCTTGTGCTCTGTGTCTGACACGGAGCAGGGAAAGAGGTACACCATTTGTTACCCTGCCTTTGAGTATGGGGATAAACAGGGCTGAGATCAAACGTCAACAATTTCTTTGAAATGCTCAGTTTTCAAAAAGACGATGGACTTATTAAAATTAGTTTTGCCAGTGAAGTAATAAGAGTTAAAGTCTTTTTTTCAAATACTCTGCATGAAGAAAATGAAACAAATATAATTTGTCTGTTGTAATTTGTGAGTTACAAACATATTTCTACGAAATAAAGTCAAAATATTTTCCCATCGTATTCCACATAAGATGGTAATAGCACAGGTATAAAAAATAGGATGATGGCCAAGCCAGAGTCCAGAAAGCTCCATAGGTTTTACTACATGGTAATCTGTGGGGAAAGTAGAAGCTATTCCATAAATGATGTTGAAAAGGATAACCACTAATTTAGATTAGTAGTTATCCTACTACTAATATCCTACTAAAAGGATAACTACTAATTTTAGAAAAAAATCTTGAGTTATATTCCTACCATATGCCATTCACAAAATAATTATGTGAGAAATGAAATAAATAACTATAAAAATATTAGACAAATATAACAATATGTTCATTGTTATTTTATGAAAGGGACTTATAACTGAAGCAAAAGATAATGTCTGTAAGTAACAAATCATCTATTTGTCTACATTAAAAGGTAAAATTCTTTTGTGACCAAAGATGTCACGAAATATTTAAGGAAAATGGAGAGAGAAGGAAGACAACATAAAAAGAGATCCTGAATAGCAATAAGAAACACATAGAAGTCCTAACAGAAAAAAATGGGCAAAAAAAGAATAAGCAATTGTCAAACAAAAAGAAAAAAGGCATACAAACGGATAGCAAATACATGAAAGAATATCAATGCCCAGAAGTAAGCAGAAAATTTACATAAAAAACAGAAAGAATTTTAGATCAATAAGATTGGCAATTTTAAAAGGTTGGCGATACTGAATGTTAACTAGTATTAAAAAGTTGTTACTCTTGTGCATTACAGGTGGGAATGGAAATTGGTCTTTAGAGAACTTCTGGGTAGATCTATTAACATTTTAAATGCTCATAACGTACGGCCCAGCAATGGCAATTCTGTGTACCACAAGCTGCATAAGGCTGTCTTTGCAGCATTATTTGCTTGGTGAAGAGTTATAAACAAAGTAAGTATTGGCCTTCGGTAGAATAAACTGACTACTATAATAAATAAAACCAACAGGCAATGTGTCAACAGATAAGTTTATTTCTTGCTCAGTGACTCTCCTGTCCTGATAGATGCGTGGTCAGGAGGTTGACAGTCCTGTTTTCATCTTTGGCTCCTTTTATTTTATGGCCCTGCCAACCTGTGCAGTTTTCTCAAAATCTGTGTCCAGGTGCGGGAGAGGAAAGACCATGGAACAAAACCCAGGAAGGTTTGCAGGGGCCAGGCCTGAAAGGCAGGAAAGTCTCCTTGCTGTGGCCTGGCTGGAACCTGTCGCTCTGCCCACCGCGAGGCATGCTGGGACACGTGTCCGAGCCCGGGGAGGGGCGGCCCTGGGAACCCACACAGCCCTCGCCTCCGTGTCCGGCCCTGGGGAGACAGTGATGGCAGCGTCCCCGTACATGAGACTGGGGTGAAGGTACAGGTATCAAGTCAAAAATAAAGATGCGGAAATACAGAGAGGACAACGTCACTTACTGTGAACAACAACATCACTGTCACATCTATTCATGCACAGAGCAGAGTTGGAAACACCCTACCAGGGGGCAGCAACCGTCTCCGGGGACGGCAGCCGGGCTCGAACCGTGGCCGACGGGACAGGAGCGTGCAGACCTGTGACTGACGCTGGAAACATCCCGGTAACGTGCGTGTGTCTGTTCATTACTGATACAGTCAAATAGCAAATAACCTTTCTCATCGAAGGTTGGTCATGCGGCTGCTGTTCCACAGCTCTGATTTGAGGGAGATTTGGGAGCCATTTGGGAAGCCATGTGTGGAGTTTTTCTTTTTTTTTTTTTTTTTTTTGCCTCTTCTCCCCTTTCCGCCCATACACAAGACTGTGAAAACAAGTGCCTCAACGGTAAATTTTACTTTCTGCTGCCCAACACTCTTTCTCAAAATACTGTCCGTAGGGCTCATCTGTGCTTCTATAGCTGTGGTTCTCAAACTTCAGTGTGCCTAAGAACCCCAGATTTCAGGCCCCACCCCGAAGTTTTAGATTCGGTAGTCAGGGGTGCACCTGAGAATCTGCATCTCTGACAAGCCCCCAGGTGACGTCGGTGCCACTGCTCTGGGATCACTCAGTGAGAACCACTTCTCTGCAGAAATTTGTATCTTTTCTGCTTCAAGTATTTTTCTTGTGTACTGCCATCTACGCTTTAACGGAGGTTACTTCCGTTTTTCTTGTACCATGCAAATACTGTATAACAGCAGGTTTCCAAGTATCTCTTCCCAACACCCTGCTCAGTGACGTCACCTTGGTAGCTTGAACTCGGCTCAGGCAAGTGTTGACATTTCCATAAAGGTCAGCAAAGGCTACAAAACCCAGTTCCCCCACTGCCTCCCAGGAGAGCCAGCCGTTAAATATTTACTAACCACTTATTGATTAAGTAAAATCACAGTTGCTGCAAAACTCTTTAATATACATGTGTGGACTTAGAATATCAATCTACCCAAAAGGGTTCTGGCTTCCTGGCTTAGATACCCTAAAATCTCCCTTTTCTACCCAGAAAGGAGGCAGCTGTCTTGCTGTTTATGTTTTCGAGATTTGTAATGCAAACTCACATGGAAAGAGGAAGGAAAATAAAGATCAGAGGTGCTCTGCCTTGGGCTACTATGAAATTCTTTTTCTGCACAATGTGGACAGAAAAGCTGCAGGAACAATGACATCTATTGATGTGGTCTACACATCATCTTCACCGTATTGTAGACATGCGACTAAACCACCAGGAAGGCCTCTGCCATCGTTCATAGCACTCAACTCGTGGCCCATCCTAGGCTCCAAGTTCTTCCCAGGTAAAACTGTCTCTCTGCTGTTTTTCCTCAGCTCACTCTACTTTTTAATACTTGCTGAGCATACAAGCATTGCTCTAATACCAGCACTGTTTCTGGCCCACTGGCTGAATAAGTAAGACTATCAAAGGTTTTCTTAAGACCCAAGAGAAAGAGCCTGCCTGGATGTGGGAGTCAGAGTGAGCTGAGACCAAACCCCAACTCACTCTCTTTCTATACTGTGACATTGGCCAAGTGACGGAGCTTTAGTTTCCTTGCATGCAAAATGATAATAGTACCTAACTCCAGATCTGTTATGGTGATTGGGATGGCTAACAATGAAAAAAAAAATACTAGTAGAGAAGCTGGCTACATTAAAATAAGCTTCTTACTGTGGCTTAAAAAATATATCAGAGTATCTCCTGTTGAGGGACTTAGGAGAAGAACTTTCTAAGGAGTGGAATTAGGATGTCCCTAATTGCTTCTGAAACCTGTATTTTTCTATCCCAATATAGCATTTAAATGGCCCTGTGTTGTTGTTGTGTTGTTATTAACTTTCCATGTGTAAAGTTATAGAAAAGAGCTCCTTGGCTAGGTTAATACTTCTTTGTGTCTGAGCACCGACACTTGTTAGCATCAATAAGCACCTTGTTCATGAGCACTGTTACAGGAGAGACCTGCTGATGAGAAATTCCAGAAAGTTTGCTCTCTTCGTTTGGGAAGACAGAGAATGCCGTCTAGTATCTTGAAACTTTAATTACATGGCAATATATTATTATCCTACTAAACTACTTCTTTACTCTTCCTGCTTAGATTCAAGAGGAAAAGCCTACTGAATATCAGCAAAGTAGGTGCATCAAGTTGCTCTGAGTGTTCAGTCCAAATCAGGTTTTGAGCCTTCCAAAGCATTTTCCTTAAACATCACATACTCCTGTTTAGAATCCAAGAGCCATAATATTTTGGAGCTGACACAGGCAACAGAAATGGCTCACTTCAAGGAAGAAGGAACAGAGCAGAATACACGGATGACACCTCACCCCAAACGACTCACAGCAAAGACTAGTACAGCTGGCGTTTCAGGCCAGAAATCTCAACAAGAGTAAACTTCAAAATTTTGTCAGCCTTGTTGAAATTTCTGAAAATGAATACTAGGATATTTTACATTAAATCCAGCAAAGTCTTAGACTGATAAAAACTGAGACACATGTCAAGAACCATAAAGTTCTCACAAATGTTATAAACTAGTAAAACTTTGCAAGAGCATGCACAGTAATGATGGTTATAATATCTTACTGCATGCCTGTGTGCTTTACATATCGTATGTACTGTACAAGCATATTTTTCTGCTGGTTTGGGTTCAATCCCCACACTAATACAATTTAATTTTCACAATGCATAAGTTAAGTCTCCCTATTTTACAGAGAAAAAGGTAGAGGCTTATAAAGTTGAAGTATTAATAATAGGCGAGTCAGTGGGAGAGCCATGACTTGAACTTGGCATCTGTTTAATGCCAGAGCCCATTCTTACATTCTTTAACGTCAAGGATCAAGCTCTCTGTGACTCACCTCAGATCTCCATCTCAGGTTGAGACCTGTTTCCAGGCAATGCCGATCTTTTCTTTCAATTCTCATTCTGCCTCCTCGCCTTTCAGCGACTGTCAATGTCTGCATTATTCCCAGAGCCTGGTAGGAATGAGTTAAAGTCTCCCAAGCCCTTCTGAGGCATGCAAGGTCTTTCTGTTTAAAAGACTTTATGCTTAATCACTTCCATTAGGCTGGGGCATCACACAGAGGCCACGCTGGCTGAAGTGAGAACTCTGACAAAACCTCAGAAACCAGAACCAGGGTCTCCAGGGACCAGCCTGTGGAGTGAGGGATTGGACTGCAAAGGAGCATTAGGAACATTCTGGAACATCTTGATACAAATGTTCTACATCTTGATTATGTTGTTGGTCACATGGCTGTTTACATGCGTCAAAACTAATCAAATTGTACATTTAAAATTAATGAATTTTATTGCATGTAAATTATTTCAATAGAGTATTAAAAACAATCCTGACATTTATAACCCCTAGGCTACAGTTCTTACCTCCCTTTGAAGATTTAAAAAGTGTGCCTCTGTATCAGTCAAAGTCCCTACAGGAAGTAAATGCACACCCAAATTAGATAATTTTAGTATAATTCAGTACAGGGACTGCTTGTAACGAAGTAGGCGAGGCGCAGGGCCATCCTGAGAACAGTGCACTTTGCCAAGGCTGGCACCACCCCACAGTTGTTGACTCTCTCAGCTCGAAAGGGTGAGGGCCAGGTAGCCACCTGCGTGCAGAGAGGTCAGCAGTACAGGAGTGCCACCAGGCAGGAGCTAAGGCCTGGGTGCCACCCGTCCCTGAGTCTGGGAGGGAGAGGGCAAGGGCCACACACCTGACCTTCCCTTGCTCTGCTCATGCTGGGACCTCTCAATACCCAAGATCAACCTGAAGCCAGACCCTACTGATGTAGTTCCATGGGGCAGCATCCTGGGGCACAGCACTGGACTCAGGAGGAGGCAGACTGGGTCTGAAAGACAAGCCAAGAGTGTCCAGCATGGCCCTGCTGAGCACCTGTCTGCCACTCTGATTTCTGATGTTCTGGGGCATCCACGCTTTCCACCCTCTCTGCCTCTTCCCAGTCCTACCTTTAGTGAGAAGGTGTGGGCGTGCTGAGTTCTGATGGAGTCTGTTCATGACCTGGACAGGTCATCAGGACAGACCAACGGGATGGAGCTGTTCCTGCGTGGGCCCCAGGCCTGAGCCCTCCTGAGGCTGGGTCCAGGGCCCTGAGCCGTTCCTCTGCAAGCGAGGAGGGCACTGCTGCTCACCAGCCTCCAGTACCAAGGCAGGTGGGGCTCTGGGATTTCTAAACAAAAGCAGACTGAGTGCTTTTGTCTTGGGAATCAGTCAGTGTCATCCGTGGTTCTTTTCTTTCTATGACAGTCATAACCTATCCATCAACAATCTTGGTGGCCCTTCAAAGCATATCTAGAAAATGACCTCTTACCACCTCCATGGATGTGGTGTGCATCTCCATCATTCCTTACCTTAGTTATGGCAACTGTCTCCTGGTCGGTCTTGGGGCGTCTGCGCCCACCCGGGTTCATTCCGTGCTCAACAGGGCAGCCCGCGGAAATCTTTTGGAATGAAATTCAGTCATGCCACTCTGAGAAGCTGCCCTGGGCGTTCCATCGCATTCAAGCCCAGACGCCGACATCCTGAGGAATGCCGTTGGCCTTTGAGACCCTCCCCAGTGCCTCACTCGGGTTCCCTCCCTGACCTCCTGCCCACAGACCACCTCCATTGTGCGGTCCCAGCCACGCTGCCCTCCCGGCCGTTTCCGGAGCCTCTCAGGCCACGCCTGACCCAGGGCTTTGCACCTGCTGTTTGCTCCAACCTCACAACAAGCAGAGCCCTCACCCAGCTAGGTCAGGTGTTTTCTCCAATAACGCAGGGAATTGCTTTGCATATTTATTGATGTCATTACTTAAAGCCGTGACCTCTCTCACCAGGGAAAATAAATAAATAAAAAGGCACAGGTGTTATATACAAAAACATGGACTTCAGGGCCCCCTGTGAGCTCACCCGTGCATTTCCATAGTTTAAAACAGTTGCAGTAGAGCATAAAACCACAAAGACATCCACATTCGCAGAAACACATCCTGGTTTTGGCCAGTCTCTGGCCAGTACCCCACTCTCATCTTCATAAGGAAACTCACCAGGAAAAACCTGACACACTCTACAGAAACTCTTTCCAGGCCACTATTTAGAAATACCTGAATCAATAGCAACCTCAGTGTTTGGGTAATGTTTCTCAGTATACATCTACCTTGTTACCAAAGAAACTTTCTTTTTCCGTATCTCTCTGCAGCTGAGCAAATGCTAGAAACCATCGGTGAAACCTATTACCTGATGCTAATGGGGTTTGGGAGAGAAGCAGGCACTGTTACTAATATCCTCATTCTGGTCTCCGAGATAAGAGCCCTTTCTGTGCCGAGCTTTGTTGTAAGTGAAATTTCTCATCCTCACTGCAGATAAGATGTCCCTGGTCGTTGAAAGCGTTCCCGAGCTCCCATTTAGCGAGTTATGAATGGAGCCGTCTGTGCTGCGAGCCCTGAGAAGCTGTTTACCCGCCTCTTCCCCCTACTCTCACCCACCTCCGCTTTTTCTTCTCCCTGGGTCCTGCAACAACAAGAGGGCTCGTTGCCCCTTGGCCCTCCAAACGCCCACCCTGCAGGTTGGACATTTATCTTAAAGGTGCTCCTCCCGAGACCCACACGGTGGGGGTCTGTCGCCAGTCTCTGCACGGTGCAATGTTCTCCGCGTGACGCTGCGCGCTGGACAACAGTGACCATAAACTAAAGCATTAAATGACTACAGGATACCACCTGGCCTACTTAATTAAACAATTAAAGCTGCACACATCCCCACTGGGCACTCCCCATCCACGTTGACTTTGAGAATTAGTTTGATACTCATAAAGCACGCGCTCCCAGTGAGCAACTCCATCAAAATGGGCTCTTCTTTTCCTGTGGTCCCTACGCACCCCCTGCCCCACGTCCAGGGACCTCCTAGCTCATCTCTGCTCCCACCTCACTTCCTTCAGAAGCACCCCCCGCTCACCCCACAGGATCGGTCAAACTGGGTGTCTCACACCACGGGGCATTAGGGACACCGAGGCACACGCGCACAAGGGCAGGGGCCGGGACTGCAACCACCTAGGCAGTGACTGTCATCTTTCCCAGCAACAATTTTTAATGTGCCTATTGCTGTATCATAGCCCATGTCGTGTTGAGCTGCATCCAGTTGTTACGGCACCACCCCTGCCATTCGACCGAGACTCTCAAGGTTAGAGATCATTTTAATCTTTTTATCCACAGGACCTTCCTCCCCAGGATAGTTGCTTATCTGCAAGTTTCTCAGCGAGTGTTTATTGTAAGGGTGGATGTGGATCCAGTTTGTGAAGTGGGCTAAACTCGGTGAGGGAACAAATATAAAAGGCTTGATTTCTTTCTCCAGCCTCTGCCAGATCTCAATTATGTATAATTATTTTAGATAATTAAGAGTCATAGTCAGCTATTTTAAAAGACTAGTACTGTCTAAATCGAACCTTCCAGTTCAGGGAGCTTCTCCCCTCCCCGGGGCTCAAAGGAAGGGGGAGTGTGGTCTCTTCCACCCTCCTCCTCCTCTCATTCCCTCTTCTCTGCCCCTCATCACGCTGCCTCTGGATGCTCCGCGATCCGCCCTGGAAGCCCGGGAAGCAGACGGACAGGGCTGAGAGCTGACTTACTGCTGGCTGCAGCAGTTCTCGCTCCCTGCCCTGGTGGAGCCTGGAGCTGCCCTCCGGGTGGGGATTTTGCTGGAGGACCTGAGGCCTCAGCCTCCCAGGGAGATCGCCGCACGTCCTGACTGTCCTGACCATGGTGAGATGGAGGACAGGCTGCCCTCTGTGTTTGCCTTTTCTGCCCTGCCCTGGGTGGCTCTTCCCGACTCTCTCCTGCAAATTCTTCAGGCATGAGACAGATCAGGCAGGCATCACTCTGGACACCTGGCACACTGTGTTAAAACAACACAATTCCTACCTTTGAAGTGTTTTTGCTCCACTGGGGTGCCAGGTACACATACAGGCCATTATAATAGACTGAGGTCCCTGCCATGATGGATAGAAATGCAGCTGCTCTGGGGACACCAAGGAGCACGCTGACCATGAGGAAATCCAACTGGGCGCTCTGGCTCCTAAGATCTGGAAATGCACAGTTTGTGCAGGTTGGCAAATCACCACTTCTCCAGTCTCCCCAGAATCCTTCTCCACATCCCAACAGCTTCTTGTTCTCCTCCTCTGCTCCCTGGGAACCCCAGACCTCCCCCAAATTCACCAACTAAAGGTTGGCAGAATCCAGTTCTCTGCTGTTACAGGACTGAGGTCCCCTGCCCTTGCCGTCTGTCCCTGGGGGTGCAGGGCTGAAGTCCCACGCCCTTGCCAGCTGTCTTTTGGGGGCCATTTTCAGTTTTCAGAGGCACCCATGCTCCTTGGCTCATCCCCCCACCCCATCTTCACAGCCAGCAGCAGTGGCTGAGTCCTTCTCACACCTTGACTCTCTCCTGCTGGCCTCGTCCACCACACCTGACCCTGGCCAGAGCCATGGCTCTGCTCTCAAAGGCGCACTCCAGGCTGGTTACTCTGTCTCAGTGGACTTGACTCTAGGTGCAGCTGCAAAGGCCTTGGCAGCACGACCTAGGGTAGTGTTTGCACTCAGGAATCTCCGGAAAAGGGGTATTTTTAGAATTCTGCCCACAACAGGAGGCACTTTCCAGGGGAGTTAAAGTCCAAGTTGAGATCCCAAGGCAAGGAAATGAGAGGGAAAATGTGGAAGAAGGAGCTTTAGAAGAAGCTGGCTATTCAGGGGCCCAGAGTAAACCTGGTACATTTGGGGGGGCTTAAAAGAGCTCCCCATGGCTGGAACGGAGGGGACGCGGGAGGTGAGGGCAGGGCGGGTACGAGGCCGCGTTGTAAGAAACCCATGCCCTTCCTGAGGGGTTCTAAGGGATTCTGTCTTCATCCACCGTCCCCCCTCCACTGGTTCCTGCATTTGTCTTCCCACGTGTGGGCTTGTATCTTCTGGATGTGCGATTTCATCTCTCAAGTTTGCAAGTGGAAATATGTTTCTATTTCTAAATTTTAGAAGATTTATTATTATTATTATTATTAGCAGAGCTGCACGAGAAACTGCGGCAAGGATTCGTGCCCAAGTCCCCTGACGATGAGCCTGGGCTGTGCTGACCACGCCGAGAGGCAGCGGGAACACGGCTGAGTCTGCCCCGTCACTCGGGCCCCAAGCTTACCCGTGTTTTACGTGGAAGCCCAGGAAGCGAGAGGCGCCGAAATTTTCACAGAAAGAAAAGAACTGAATTCAAGTCCTGGTGTTTGTTTATTATTTGGGGGAAGAAGTTGGGCAGAAAATGACAGGTATGATTTTCTTCTGATTTTAAACATAGTACAGATTCATCATAAAATTTGGAAAGCACAAAAGAAGCACGAAATATTAAGAGAAAGATCACTGATATCATTCATGTATTTAAAAGATATAGATATTAAAAGATACATAGCTTATCAAGGTATAGATTTAAAAGACTTAGCTTAATTTTGAATTTATTTTCTGTTTTTCATTTGATATATCTTTCTAGTCTTATGCCTATTTGAATTTATTTATGTGTTCTTTCTGCTTGTTTTGCTTAGTTAGATTTGTCGTTGTTTATATACTTTATTATTTTCCTTAAAGAAACAACTCTTGATATTTATGTATTTCATATTTCTTTTGTTCCAATTTATTAGTGCCTGCTTTTGTCTTAAATATATTCTTCCACTTTCTTTTCATTGATTTGATATTTTTCTCTTATTAATCATTTGAATTAAATATTTTATTTATCATCATTATGGCTTATAATAAAAATACTTAGTATTGTAACTTTAACTTGGAGTAGAATATTTATGCTTCTCAAATGTTCATACATAATATCCTTATTTCTATTATTTTTTAAATAGTCTATCATTAATTTTTTTTTTAAATTCTCTCTTTGAGCCAGGAGTTATTCAATGGGCTATTTACATATTTTAAAATTTCTAATGATAAGACTTTGTTTGCCCTTTTGTTGTTAGTAGTTTAATTTACTCATATTTGAGTTGTTCATTTCTATTCATCTTTTAATTGACTAAGATTTTTTTAATTCTTAGGAATCATTTCTGAATGATTTAATTTCTGGATGTTTTTAATTTCTGCTATTTTATTTGTACTTCATTGTGTTGGCTTTCTATTATTGCATAAGAAATTACCGCAAATTTAGCAGCTGAAGATGAGAAACGTTTATCACCTCACAGCTTCTGTTGCTAAAGGGTCCGAGGGGCACAGCTCAGCAGGGTCCTCCATGCAGGGTCCCACAAGGTTGCAGTCAAGGCATCTGCATGGTTCCTGTCTCTAAGGCCAGCAGGAGAAACTCTAGGAAAAAGGATATTTGCCTGACTGAGTCAGGCCCACCCAAGATAATCTCTTGACTAACTCAAAAACAACTGACTCGGAATCTAAATTACATCTGCAAAATCCCTTCTCCTTTGCTATGTAATGCTATATAATATAATCCCAGAGTGACATCCCATTCTATTCACACACCCCCAACACACACCCCCGAGGGCAAGAAGGCAGGGGCTTACCCCAGGGGGCCAGAATCCTGAGGCCATCATAGAATTCTGCCTCCCATGTTCCTGATTTTTCATGTTTCCATCCTAATATGTCAGCTCTGCCTCTTTCTTTGGCATTTTGCGCCCGTTCTGTGGATTCCATATGTCTCCCTAAATGTGGAGGAGAATCCTCAGCCTGACTAGGGAGCAAGGAGCACCTCTATCTGGCCCTGGCTGGGATCCTCCCTCCCTCTCCATCCTCCGGACGCCCACCATGTCTCCTACATTGTTCTTCTCCAAATACGCCTTACGGAGGAGAATCCTTCGTGTTTTAGACTTCATCTTACTATTTCCAGATAACTGTTGCATATTGATTATGTGCTACACAAAGGTCCCTTTACATGCTGTTGCAAGCTTGTCAGTGTGGTCATGCACAAGCATGAGGCCCTTTTCGGCAGACGTTTTCTGACGAGTGAGTTTTCTCTACCGTTATAAACTCAGTTATCACGGAAGTGCATTGGTCCGTAAGCGGATGTTTATCATGTGCCAGCACAGAGCACATCAGCAGCTGTGTTTAACCTCAGTGGAGTCTCAGCTCCATTGTGGGCTCCACTAGCACCTGCTTTAAAGGTTTGCATGAAGCAAAAAGCAGTGATAATCTAGCAATAGAAATGACCGGACTGTCCAGATGAACCCAGGTGACCAAGATCCCTTTTAGCTAGAACCTGGACACAGACACTCAGGAATTAAGCTGAAGGGTCATTCTCATGGATAAGGACCAGAGGGCTCCCTGGAAAACTGTGTTCATTAAGGGGAGGAGGGATGTCTCCAAAACATCTTCAATAATTCATTTGTCTTGGACATCACAAATTTCACCAATAAAAACACTTTTTGACTTTTGTTCCCAGTAATGGCAGATTGGGTCATTTAAACTGACCCATTTACTGTAAAAAACTAGAAATAATTTCTTTTCTAAAAAGCTTCTTATTGACATTGGAAATTTATATGTAAGTAAAAAATTACTGGGTAAAGATTATGAAGAAAACAGATATGCAGAGGGGTGAGCTCAACTTTTACAGCCACATTTCCTTTAGGAGTTTGGCCAATCCTGGAAACGGTGGCTAGGAGGGTGAGACATGCAACAGGCCTCTGTCCTAGTCACAGGACCGGCGGGACCACATCTGGCACGCAGATTATTTTGGTTACGAGCCAGACACGCTTATCACAAGGGTAAGGATGCACTACTCAGAGATCCTCTTTGTAGAAAACGAATATCATTTGAGTCTCAAAAAATGTACACAAACAATATTTCAGTTAAAAAAAAGGCAAATGAGGAGACAACATGTACAAGAACTAAAGAGACCAATTATAAAACTACAGAGCTTCCAGATATTAATCAGACACATATTTTAAAATAATTAGGATTACTATGCTCCAGAATGCTAAAACAAACAAACAAACACACAAAAAACCAAGACTGAGAATTTTGGTGGAGAAACTAAAATACTTTAAAGACGACATAGCAGATTTTCTAAAAGAAACAAATAGAATTTTTAAAAATTAAAAATATTATAACCAAAATTACAAACTCAATGTATATGATTAACAGCTGATTAGACAGGCTGAAGAGAGAATTAGTCAATGCAGAAAAGAGAATAAGCAACAAATTGGACAAAATGAAATTTAAATTAATCTATGAAGTCAGAATCCCAGAAGACAAGAGAGAACAAGTGAGAAACTCAATATTTAAGGAGATAAATTGTTGAAAATTTTTCAGCACTAAGAAAAGGCATTAAGCAAGAGATTCAAGAATCTGTAAGAACCTTAAGCAGAATAAATAAAAACAATACACCCTGATGGCTTTCATAGCAAAACTCTGAAAAATCAAAGCCAAAGGGAAACTCTTTAAAATACATAAAAAACAGAGAGATTATGTTTAAATGATTTGAAAATTGGACTGACAGTTGACTTTTCAGTTAAAAAAAAAAAAAAAAAGAGTGGAAGCCAGAAGTGATTAGAATGATCTCTTTAAAGTACCGAAAGAAATAACTCCAAACATGGAATTTTGTATCATGTGAAAATTATCCTTCTAGAATGGAATAGAAATGAAGACATTTTTAGGCAAACTACATCTGAGAGAATTTGTCCCTAGCAAACTTGAAACAAAGGAAATAATAAAGGTGTTCTTAAAGGAAAAGAAAATATTCCTAAATGGAGAGTTAATGATTCAAACAGGCATGAAAGACACAAACATTATATAGATAAAATTTTGCACACATAAAAGGATGGCAGAAAAATGACAGAGACTATTTTAGAGAGCAAATCGAGAGCTCGCCTCAGCCTGCCTGTGAGGCCACCATACCCTTACTGCCAAAACAAAGACAAAGCAAGAAAGAAAAATTATAGGTCAATGGCACTGTTGAATAAAGATTCAAATATTCTAAATAAATAATATGAAATGAATCCAGTGATATATAAAAATAATACCTATATTATTACTAAGTTAACTTTATTCAAAATGCAACATTAGTTTAATACATGAAAATCAATTATTACCATTCACCATACTAAGATAATCTAGGAGAAAAATCATGATCTTTTCGAGAGATATAAAAAAAAGATAAAAGTAAATCCTCAGAAGAGAAATAAAGAAAGTAAAACAAATAAACAAAACAAAAACACCTGAGCAGCACAGGAAAAACCCTAATGAAGGGTTATGGGAAAACACAGTGAATATTGTCCTTATTAGTTGTTGGTTGAAAGCCTTCTTTTCTGACCTGAAGGAAACTCTATCCAACTTTTTACTGGAACTTCTAGCCTGTGTCAAAAGGGGAGAAAAAGTAATTAAAGTTATACTATTTAGAAAAACAACCATTAAAACACCATTTTTCTGAGGCAATTTAATTACTTACATGGGAAAGTCAAGAGAACCTATATATAAAATATTATAACAAATAAATAAACTTAATCAAATATTGGCTATAAAGTAAAATATGAAATTAGTTTATTTCTGCATATCAGCAACCAAGAGCTAAAAATAAATTTTTTAAAGAAAACTTATAATTTATAATAGAACAAAAATTAAATACTTAGAAAAAATAAAAATATATATAATCTGCACACACTGAAACATAAAAACGAAGATATGGTAAAGAAGTTCTAGTGGGGGGATATAGCATGTTTATAGATTGGAAGATTCAATATTTTGATTAAATGTGACAATTCTCCCCCAAATGCCTGAAAATTCAATGCAATTCCAACCAAAATTTGAGCAGGATTCTTTCGTGGGACTTGAAAAGGTGATTCTAAACGATATAGCAATGCAGTAGACCAAGAATCGTCCATTCTTGAAGAAGGGCCAAAAGGAAAGGCTTACTCTAGTGGCCAGCACAATTTATTATAAATCCGCAGTAATGTAGCAGGGTGTTGTTGGCACACAGGTAGACGAAAGGCCAGTGGAACAGAAAGACACCTCAGCATTAGCCTGCACTGATATTGGACACTCAATTTATGTTAGAGGTGGAACCACAGAGCAGAGAGCAAAGAAAAGTCTTTTCAATAAATGGTGTTGGGATTATCTATAAAAATAAACGAGACTTCATTCTATCCCATACCCTAATAAAATAAATAGATTCAAAGGCAAAAAGCAAAATAGTCATTTAGAAGATAACACGGTGTATAGGATAGTGTCTTCATGTCCTTGGGGTAGAGAATGCTTTTTTAACCAGAACCCAAAAGGCACTAATCTTCAAAGATAAGAATGAATGATAAATTAGTCTGCATTACAATTAAAATTTTATGTTAACCAAGAGAAACCGTGAAAAGAATTTTAAGAGATATTTGCTTCATCTGTAATCATCGAAGGATTCGTACCCGTTACATAGAGAGAATGCTTCCAGTTGGGTAAGAAAAGGAGAAACAATGCGATAGAAAAGCAGTTAAGGCACTAGTGGGGGTGCCTGGTCCCACCTCCTCTTTCTAGAAAAGGTATTGTTCAGGTGCCCACTGATAGTGATTTTAAATTTTCCACTGCTCTTGTTATGAGTTTCCTGTGCTCAGGAACATTTCATTTTTAGACCCTTCTAATCTATCTGCCCTCTTAGCAGCCTGTGACCGGTCAGAAGCCCCATTAACTCCCAGCAGCTATCTCCACACCTGTGTGGCTGTGTGAGCCCCGGAAGGTGGCTTCGCACCTGCTGAGGAGGCTCCTGTCCTCAGTCATGGCTGGCCCCACCCCTCCTCCCACCTGCTGGCACCCGATGGCCCCAGATTGTCTCTCTCCAGGGTCTACTAGGCAGTGGCTGCCTCTTAGAAGAGGAGGGGCTCCCGAGTGGGAAGATGTACATGGGGATCTTGTCTCTCCCTTCTTCTTCCTTCCTTTCCAGCCTCCTCCCTGCGGGCTGGTCTGTGATGTGTTTAACAGCTTCAATCCTTGATAGGCAAAATTCCAGCTTTCATAGTTCCTGGCTAAACCCTTTTCCTTCTTGAAATTATTGTCTTGCTACAGAATTCTAGGAGTCTAGTATGAAGTTCAAGGCCGAGAAAAGGCTTCTGGTTCTCCATGATCTTGGCTATCTGGGGCACCAAGCCCAGACACCCAGCTTAGCTCTCCTGATGAATGGGTTGGGAAGGGAGGAGAACTACTGAAAAGGGAAAATAATGGGGTGAGATTTCGAATGACCACACTTTGGGGCATATATTAAATATTCTACAACATCCTCTTAGCCTGCCTTGCTTCCAACTTCACAAATCCAAGGCCTTTAATTGACAGGAAACAGTTAAGCTTAATAAGTTTTTCTAGGTAATGTTTAGGTGCATGTTAACTTTTAAATGTTTGCCTGTTAGAGACGAAAATAACTTTTACCTGGCGGAACATATACTATAACTCTAAAGGCTTAGGAGTCTGTTGGACGTGAGCCAGTTTTATACTCTAGCCATGTCTACATTCACATCAGCTTCTAAATGCTCCTTGAATCAGGTGCAGAATCCTATGGATTCACGCATTCTTTAATGGTTAAATAGAACCTTTGACATGTGCTTATTGTGTATTTACTTGAGAACACTGGCTTTAACTACTTGAAAATTATACGTTAATAGCCCTTGACATACAAGTACCTTGAAATTACTCCATACCTCCATTTTTTTTTTTTTTTTTTGAGACAGAGTCTCACTCTGTTGCCCAGGCTAGAGTGCCGTGGCATCAACCTAGCTCACAGCAACCTCACTTCTGGGCTCAAGCAATCCTCCTGCCTCAGCCTTCCGAGTAGCTGGGACTACAGGCACGTGCCACCATGCCCGGCTAATTTTTTCTATATATTTTTAGTTGGTCAATTAATTTCTTTCTATTTTTAGTAGAGATGGGGTCTCACTCTTGCTCAGGCTGGTTTCGAACTCCTGACCTTGAGCGATCCTACCGCCTCGGCCTCACTGAGTGCTAGGATTACAGGTGTGAGCCACCTCGCCCGGCCCATACCTCCATTCTTAAAATCTAGTTCCTCAACCACTATTGGTTTTTGTTGTTGTTGTTGTTGTTTTAAAGCAGCAGCCATTATTGATTCTGGTTCTCTTTTGGGAAGACTTGAGGTATTCCATTGTTAAGGGGGAAAATGTTTTCTCCTTATTATCTTACTATTTGCTCTGACATGTTTGCATATCATCCTGTAACACTGAAAGGTCCTGCCTTTCCAAGTTCCCCTTTCCCCTGGGCTTAGCCCCCACCTACTGTCCTCTCCTCTCTAAACCGAGATTGTTGCACTTCCACTTTTTGGAAAATGGATTGCATGTCCATTTTTGTGGCTTCCTCTCTTGCCTTTTGACATTATACATTGCCAGATGCCGCTGGTGGCTCAGAAGGCCACTCACTTCATGTTTGGAGAAAATAAGCCCTGCGCTTGCTCTGTTGTGAGCTTCTGGAGGTAACCTGAGTCCCTGACTTCCAACTGACTGTGATCCGACTGGAAATGAAAGTGCCCAACTCCAGTCAACGGCTTCAGCAAAAGAACCCAAATTCATGGAACAGTTAATTATACATGGGAATCGTCCCTGCCCAAGAGCGTGTGCCTGTGCGTGCGTGCCTGCATGCGTGTGCATGTGTGCGTGTTTCACTTTGTAACCTGCGGCTGCGGTGGGGGTAAAATGAGTTTTGTGTGTGTGGCTCAGTCTATTTCTTCAAACATTCTGAATGATAATTAGCTTTGATTTTTACATCTATTCATAATGATAGCAGAGGGCAACGCACAACAGAAAGGGGGTTGCAAGCTTTCCACTTAGCAATTAATTCTATTATTAAATGCTAAGAAAAAAATAAGTGCCTGCCAGCTGTAGCTTTATTATGTTTTCCCAGAAATAATAATGAGAAGGCTGTGGAAGTATATTATTTATTTCTCCTTTTCTCCCCACCCTTGTAAGAGAAGAAAAAAAAAATCCACGGGTGGTTGTTCCTTGCATGTGAAAATAAAATGATTCATTCTGCTATGAGAAGGTGGCTTGGGCAACGCATAAAGAAGCAGGTAGGTGTCCGATGGAATGCTTATTTGCTTTATTTGTACCTATTCATTTTCAAATGGGGCATCTGCTTTGAGCCAGAACCTGTGCTGAGCAAGGTGGGGATTAGGAGGTGTGGAATCCTCGGCGCCTCCTCTGTAGACAGGTGGACACAGCTGAACTAAACTAAAACATGGCAAATGCCACAGTGTCGGAATAAACAGTGCCCTGGGGCACAACAGAGGGTGACTAGCTGGTAATATTATCTAAATGTTGGTGGAGGTGTCAATCATCAGTCAGAAAATAGCTATTGATTCCTTCCGCTAGCGCCGTGCCTGGTGAGAAACGGGCTCTCGGTGAACATGACCCAAACCTGAATCTGACCTGAATCTGACCTGGCTGCCTCCTGCAGTCAGCTTCCCTTCTACACGTGGTGACACAGGTAACGAAGCCGCATGACCCTGCTCAGGCCACCCAGCAGCTTGCCTCGACGGGGAAGCGGGCAGTGTCCTCGCCAGCCGAGAGGTGCACATTAGTGTTTGCAAAAACTCAAACACAGAGTTCTTGCTAGTCTAAGCCAAACCGCAAGGGATTTAGATTATTTATTGTCCTGGGACATAAATGCGAAACTGTAACATATTGGGAAAAGCGCTGCACTTGAGCTAATTGAAATCTGACATCTTGCATTAACTAGCGGTACGACCTCAAGTGTATTACCCACCCCTCCAAGCCTCGGTTTTATCATCTATAAAATGGGCATAGTGATGTCCCTTTTATAGATGTATTATGAAAATTAAATAATATGTGGAAGAATTTCTGGTATATTTTAAGTTTCCACCACCAATTATTTTTTCTGAAGGCTTATATTGCTATCGTTGTTTAAAAACCAGGTTTGTGTTGAAAGAAACTGGGCTTTTCCGTTCCTCTCCCTCCTTGTATATGAGACCAAATAGGTGGGTGTGGCCAAGAAATCATACTTGGTGATAGGAACCCAGGTGTCCACGGTTAAATCCCCTAAGTGAGAGTATTTCTGCTTCCTGTTGGCCCAATTCAATGCCAGTCATGAGAACTTGTAAATGAATCAAGAGTACCTAATCCTCTTTGATTCCAGTTCAAGCTGTAGGGGTACAAACCTCCAGGTCCCTGCATGATGTGTGTCGCTGTGTCCATTTAAGCAGAAGCTTACTCTGCAATCTTGGGAGTGAAGCTGGTAGCCCTTGGGCACAATTTGTCCCGAGGATCTTTTCTGGTAGGCACAGGGTTTTATGTGTTGTTTTAAATTAAATGTGCGTGTCTGTGCTGGGGAGGGGTGCACCCTTCACTTTGCCGTGGCGCCCTAGCCCTGCGCCCTCAGAGCTGGCTTGATTCCCACAGGATGTCACCGGCCAGCTCCTGTGGGCCACCTGAAACAGTGACCACTCCTCTACACTATGCTCACCTCTAGTCACACCCAGCTGTCATGCAAGAGCCTACTCATAGGGCTTTGGGAATGGGTAATACCAAGATAATCGTGTACAAATCATCTCCTCTCTCCCTTTAATGTTTGCTCCTCACTGAAAGCGATTGAACCTTGAGAAATTAGTCTATTGGTTATATTACTCCAATATTTAAAAGTCCTTCAAAAGTTTACTATCACTCAAAATTCTGACCTCCCTGTCCATGCTCAGGCATTGCTAATCTATGCTGCAGCCACTCTAAACGACTTTTCTTTTACAAACACATCCTAGACATTCACAACTGCATGTCTTTGCAAATAGCCTTTCCACTGCTCGGAAGCCCTCTAAGAACTTTCCAACTAGCAAGCCTTCTCCAGGATACAATCGCAAGCATTGCAAAGTGTTTCCTGACCGATCACTGATAAGCTGATAACTCCTTCTGAGTTTTCAGAAGAGCTTTGTTTCCCTTGTGATGACTATTTTTGCTCTCCCCACTCCCATAGCACACCTGCCATGAGAGCAGAAAGCTCTGCAGCATCTCGTAGTGCAAGGCCTGGCATGCGTAGTGCTTGGGGAAGACACAACTAATTGCCCAGCAATTAGTCATTCTCCCTCCCTCCTTCCTAACAGAGTCCGGTATTTTCAGAGCAGAAGTGAGCTTCAGTGACAAACACGCCGAGCTCAAGTTCTGGCTAATGAAATATAGACAGAAACCCTTTGCCAAATACAAGGCCAAGCCTTCACAGGAGAAAGCCTTTGTCCCTTTAGTCTGAGATATGGTGTCCTGCCTGGAAATGCAGCGCTGGGCTACATTCACAGGACAAAAGCCAAAGCCAAGGATGGTGGTGCAGGAAGACAAGGAGTCAGGGTCCCTAGTGACACTGGAGCAGCCGCACTAAGCTTGGCCTTTTACCTCCAGATTTTTTTATTTCATGAGAAAAATATACCATGATATGCTTAAACCAGTGTTAGTTGAGTTGTCAGGTATTTGCAGTCACGTACTTTAAGCTAATATAATAGCCGGCAACTTTTATTGAAGAAACGATTATTTGATCACACGTTCTATAACCATACATTAATTCTTGAAGCAGTGGTCAAAACTAAGTTCTAATCCTCACGAGTTTACTCTCCAGCAGAGGAGACGGACAACGCACCGATCTGTGGGTTAATGTACAGCATAGTAAAATGTAGCGTAAAGTACTTATATGCTGTATGAAAAGTATAAGTGGGTGATGGGGAGTGACAGGATAGGAAGGTGGACAGAAGGACATTGAAGAGCTGGCACTTAAAGGCAGAGAAGGAGCTCAGTGTCCACCTTTGGAAACGTCAGTGCAAATGGCTCGAGGCAGGAATATGTTCCAGGAAGAGCAAGAAGGCCTGCGAGGCTGGAGAGCAAAGTGTGAGGTGGGCGGGGTGGGAGGGACCTCGGGAAGAAGGATACAGCCCGTTGGGCAGCAGATTCCACATGGGTCTTGCTTTGCATGTAGTGCGATGGCAGGGATGGCATTAGTGGGCCATGGCTTAGTGAGTCGATTCGTGTTTTTTTTACCATTATCCCACTGTGGGTTAATGGATGTTGAAGGGAGGCAAGACTGGGAGCAGGAGACAGAAGAGGTGATGGAGAGTGGCTTGAGTCCAGCTGTACTTTGGAGCTAAAGCTGGTAAACCTTACCGATTTGGAATTCAAGGAAAATAGAGGCATCAGAGGTGATGCCCAGATTTTGCTGTGACCTCTTCCGTGAATGTTGGTGACATTTTTTAAGATGTGGAAGAAATGAAGAAATCAAAAGTTATTTTGGACATGCCAAATTTGAACTATCAATTAGATATTCAAATAGAGACATCTGGTGAGAAATTAAAGACCGGGGGACCATTCAGGGCTGGAGATGGAATTTGGGGAATCATCAACCCTTAGAAACATGAGAGGGGCTGAGGCCACCTAAGGAGGGCATGTAACTGGAGAAGGGAAGAATGAGGTGAGTCTTGGGATACCAAAACCTTTGGACATCGAGGAGAGAAAAAGAAACTAATAAAGGAAACTAAAAGGAGGGAGCAGTGAGGGTAAAGAGTGAGTGCAGGGCCGTGGAAGGACGGGCAGAAGGTGCTTCAGGAATGAGGAGGAAATGAATTCCATTGTCAGGTTGAATGGACAAGGATTGAGAACTGACTCCCCTGCAAGAGCACTTTCACCAGAGTCACGAGGACCAAAGCGGGATGGGAGTTGGTTGAGATGAAATGAAAGGCGACAGAGAAGCAAGAGCAGACACCGTTCTCCAGGACGTCCAACATCGAGGAGAGAAATGAAGTGGTACTCAGAGAGAACCCTGGGGACTAAGTGTTTTCCTTTTTAATGAAATGTCTTGAAAATGTTTTCTACTGATAGGAATGTTCCAATAGAAAAGGTAAGGTTGATGCAGAAGAGAAGGAGTCATTCCAGGAGCAAAGTCTGAACTGAAGGAGGAGGATGAAACCTAATGCCTGGGAGCAAGGTCTGTTCATTCCCTGTGAGAGGAGACTATATAGATGGGGGCACAGGTGAGTCACATGTTCAATGTTGCCATGGTGTGACAGGTACCGCACAGCGACGGGTGCATGGGTAGATGGAAGGAAAGAAGGAAGTGAAGGAGGGAGTGAGAGAGGGAGGGAGGAAGGAAGGAAGGAAGGAAGGAAAGAAGGAGGGAGGAAAGGAAGGAGGGAAAGAAGGAAAGAAGGAGAAAAGGAAGGAGGGAGGGAAGGAAGGAGAAAAGGAAGGAAAGAGGGAAGGAAGGAGGGAAAGAAGGAAGGAAGGAGAGAAAAAAGGAAGGAGGGAAAGAAGGAAGGAGAAAAGGGAGAAAGGAGGGAAGGAAGGAAGGAGAGAAGGAAGGAAGGATTGATTCTGCTATATTTTCAAACTCTCAAAAACATGTCTTAGAATTTGTATCAATGGAGCAAATGACTTTGTCATTTATGAGTCCCCAAATTATCAAACCGTATTTTCAAACAAAGAAGTTTTGAAAAAAAGAATCTTTTTAAGAGATTTCTAAAACAAACAGACAAATGTTCTGTGTTTCCTGGAGTCTCAACTTCATCTCCTCCGACAGGGGGTATAAAAATATAGGTGAGAAGGAGAGGAAAAGTGATTGAAACGGAGTTATAAACACAATAAAACTCTGAAAAAAGAGAAAAATGTGTTGAGACTTCAGGGCTAGGTGATTTTTTTTATTGTTGTTCTGAGTGGAATATTATACAATTAGATGTAGTGCCAATACATTTCCCAACAAGAGCTTAGAAAAAAATTATAGAGTAAAATTGACCAAATTAGCATTTTATGATTATTTCCAAGAGGGAGAAAAATTGTGCTGTATGGTTTTAGGGAATAAATTTTAGAAGTGTTTACTGAGTTTAAGGAGATTTGTATTTTAAAGTAACTTCAAGTTCATGGACAAGTTGGGAAATATGAAGTTTTGTGCAGGAAAATTCCTTTCAATTAATCAATAGCAAGAGTAAGCTGAAGGGAATTTCTCAAACTTTTAATGATTTTTTTGAAGACAAAATGTAAATAAAGTCATCATAATGAACTCAAAACAACAGGTTGACTATAATAAGAATCTAGTCATAATTACCCAATATAAATTCAAATATCAACTCTACCACTTGTTAATTGAATAATTTTTCAAAACTCTTTGAACTTTAGGTTACTTATTTGCAAAATGGGATAAATACTAACATAGTAGATGTTTTTATGAACGTTTGAAGAGTTAATCTAGATAAAGCACCTGGCAGGCAGTGGTGTATTGTAGGGATTAAAAAGCTGCTCCTTTAGCTCTTTTTATTTAGCTTTATTTTTATTTACTTTTTTTAAATTTCTATAATCACGCACCCTGCAAGGCACTAGAAGTATTGATATAAATAAAATGTGAATAAAGAATATTTCCCTTCTCTGATAATCTATTTAATCTTTATATACTTCCCACGTGCATGAGGGGGCACACACACACATGCACACACACATGCACACACACGCACACACATGCACACACATGCACACACACGCGCACACACGCACATACACACACATGCACATACATGCACACACATGCATACACGCATGTGCACGCACACACATGCACACACGCACACACACACATGCACACACATGCATACACGCACATGCACGCACACGCACACACTCTCCCTAAAGCACCCGCAGGGTTTTCCTTCCTTTTCAGGTGATAGCTTTGACAGTGGGAAAAACATTTTTTTTCTGTTCTGACTATTTGACTTTGACTTCTGGAAGCATTCCACCCTTGTGATAAGTTAATGTGTTTTTAATGTGTTCGACTGAAATTATGAGAAGTCACTCTGCATAACTTCCACCTATGTAATAAAGAGGAGGACTATTTTTGATGACAGTGACAGCTTTCAAGTCCTGCTCCTCCTCTGTCCTCGTTCCCCA
>CAUYPO010087230.1:0-22619 GCA_963574435.1 Cheirogaleus major | reverse complement strand
GGAGTGAGATGCCATTGAACCCTATTGTAGTAGTAGATGGGAAAAAATTGTGAATCTGAAAAACATTTAGGAAGTTGTGTAGATATCTATGCAGACTGTTTAACAGTGAAAGTTTAGGGAAAGGTTGATGCATCGTGTTTCTTCATGAGTCTTCGAGTGGACAATGAAATAAATGATTTCTTTTATTGTCAGAAAACACATGAGGAAAGGGTAGGGCTGATGGTTGGGGTAAGGTTAACCCCTATTTATTTGAATTTTAATACTCACAATTTATATTTTTCAAAACATTCTTTAATCTGTTGTGTATCGTAATAAGTGCATTCTGGAACCTTTGATAAAGAGCTCAACAGAAGAAATTTGTGTCTTGTGTTTATAGAAAATGTTGGCTCTCTCAAACGACATATTCAGACTACACTGAATGGGCTGGTTTAGTAGAGAGAGGTGTTTTAGGAGAGATCCATTACTTAATTCTTCCTGTGGACAGCATGAGCTTTGAGTTGTGGGCATGCTGATTAGAATGAAACAATGTTTGCTGGGAGAATCACCTGTTAGGAAAGAGATGTTGCCTAAAGATGCTGGAGAGAGGTGGCAGAATTTGCTGATATGTACCCTGGAGAGACCCCTAAAAAGGATGATGTGCAATGCTTTTGTTATTGATAGGAATCCAAGTGAAAAATGTGTGTTACATGCACTTTTTCCCCACCATGATTTCTGTGGATGCTGCTAATTGATGAGAACTTGCTGCATGTTGCTTTGTGATCATTTTATTTCTGGGCTAGTTCTAGCTATAGGATTCTTTAAAAAAAAAAAAATTCTTGTACTTTTTTAGCCATAACAGGAAGACACAACAAACAGTTCTTTCTTAACTTCATAACCTAAAGTTATTAAAGACTTTGCCATAGCACTGTTAATTTGTGCCTGATAAAATTCCTGGTAAATATTAATAGCTACTGTTTCCATTCTTGTGTTACTGATCCCATTGATATAACAGGATATGCAAAGATTAATGGGTACCACTAAATAGTAGCAAAGTGTACAAATGAAACTGCTTAAGAACAAAGGCTTAGCTCATGAGACATCTGAGATTCAATAATAGCTGAGTCTTATTGGAGATGTACTACTTTTCCTGGTTGGTTTTCAGGGCCCCATCCCTTATTCTGAATCATAAAGAACAAATATATATATTTAAAACTAAAGTAAATATAATATTTTGTTTTGATCAGCTTTATGACACCTATGGAAAAATAGATATTCCTGGTAATTTGAGTTAAGATTAAAAATCTTACTTATGTTTTACTCACTGAGATCCAACACAAATTATATTTTTGTCAGGTAGGTTGCAAGTGCTCATCAGTGGGAAGATAGATAAAGAAACAAAACAAAACAAAATTAGAGCTTGATAGTGGAAGAGGGAAAGACTCAAAGCTGTATATATCTTTTCCTTGTAAGAAAGTATATCTTCCATAAATTTCATAGAAAAAGTTTGCCATCGTATAATTAGGCAGTTCAGGGTATATTTGATTTGCATTTTTAGCAATCAAAACCAGTGTCTGGTTTGATATAGGGGAAGCTCCAGGAAAAATCTATTTTTATATTAATATTACAGTACTTTGAACCCAGGTTATCAGGATTGTGAGGAAGCCTGACAGGTCATTTGTTTTTATTTCATTTATTTTTGAAGATTCTATATTATCTACTGAATCTCATACATGCTTAGGTACAATCAGGCAGTGTGAAGGCTGCTTGCACTTCTGGGAAGAGTAGAGCCTCACAAAAATATTAATCTCTTGAGCCCCTTCCCACCTCCCTTTTAAAATCACAGTCTCATACCAGCTGGGCTCCTCTTTTTGCCGTTTATCTATTTATACACAGTTCATTCTGCTAGACCAGGGTTTCTCAACTTTTGCGCTATTGATTTTGGGCTGGATAATTCTTTGTTGTTGGGGACTGTCCTATGCATTGCAGGGTGTGTAGCAATATTGCTGGTCTCAATCCATCCACTTAGATGCTGGTAGTACCCACCCACGTAGTTGTGACAACCAATAGTGTCTCCAAATACTGCCAAATGTCCCCTGGGGGAAAAAGTGCTCCCAGGTGAGAACAACTGTTCTAGAAATGTGTTTATATGGGCCACTGAGAGAAAAATGGTGAAAGGACTATAATTCTGCAACCTCATTGATATTTGGATTTGGTTTTCATACAGATGGATTATGTTTGGGTTTATACTAAAACATTCATGAGGTGGGAACCTTTTATAACAGAAGTATCATTCAGGACTTACCTTCTATGTTCTGACTCTGTCAGCATTGTCAATACATGTACCACTTTTCTGTGCTAGGGACTGAAGATAACTATCATAAATGAAAAATGATTCCTACTCTGAAGGAGAAGTCACCCCCAGTACTTTTTGTAAATCTTTGACCAAAATGAAACTTAACATAAATAAGCATTAACCATGGACCCTATATTAGTAATAAATATTACTACTGGCTTTCATTAATGAAAGACACCGTATGTGTATATATTTATTTCTATGAATAAGAATCTGCCTAACTCTGCTATTCTTGTATCATTATTAAAGGATGAGTAATGCCCAGAGAGGTGGTTAAAGCCACTTAATTGGGATATGAATAAATGAAATGTTCAATTAAGAAGGGAAAATGCCAGGGATTTGAATTATTTAATGCTTTTCTATGAGTTGACATGATGCATTACTGCTGACTGGCATTTAAAAAATACTCTGCTTTATGAGATACAAGTTTAATTGTTAAGCTTTGGCTTAAGACATTCCAATGTATTATCACTTTGTTTTGTATTTTTCTTGTGTTCATTGCTTAAATTCACAAAGAAGAATCCTTATTTTATTAAGATATTTTCTATCTTAGGATATTCCAAGACTTTATTATTCACTGAAGTTCTCGTTTGATGTCAGGTTCCATATATTCTAACATAGCTTGCAGCTACAAGATTGAGATGATTACTTTTTTTTTTAATTGAGATAGGGTCTCACTCTGTCACCCAGGCTGGAGTGAAGTGGCATCATCTTAGCTCACTGCAACATCAAATTCCTGGGCTCAATTGATCCTCCTGCCTCAGTTTCCCAAGTAGCTGGGACTACAGGCACATGCCACCACACCTGTCTTTTCTGTTTTTTTGTGGAGATACGGTTTTGCTATGTTGCCCAGGCTGGTCTCGAACTCCTGGTTTCTAGTGATTCTCTTTCCTCAGCCTCCAAAAGTGTGAGCCACTGTGCCTGTCCAAGACGATTTCTTGATTGGCATCTTTCACCTTTACAGTGGTTTGCACAAATTAAGAAAATTCTATTGTTCTTATCAGGAGTGAGCTGGTTGTAGCTCGTGCTCTTTGTACTGCTCTTAAAAATGATCAATCATAGAATCATTTGTTGTCCAATCAAGCAAATTGGAGAAAGCTTCCATTATGGGCTGAAATTTCAGGTTTTTATGAAATAAAATAATAATGATGAACAACAGAGTAATAATAAAAACCAAATGTACTGATGCATGATATAAATTTGTGTTGTTCTTATTTGTTCTCTGGTCATTTCTTCAACTATTTCAGAAAGAACCATCTAAAATAGAAACCTAGTAGGTTTTCTAAAATAGAACCTTATGGACAGTACTCTTCAAAAAGAGAAGAATTATTTTTTTTAATTTTGAGGCATGTATTTTTAGAATCCTTTGAATACACAGAAATAAAAAATAGATGGAATCATATTATTTAGAACCAATAGTGATTTAACGGGTAATTCAGCACAATGCCGGCATTTTACATATGAGGACACTGAAATTCAGAAAGGATAAATGACTTGCAGAAGGTCTCTCAGATAGGAAGAGGAAGAATAGGCATAAAAAATTCCTAATTCCTGGTCTGTTAGTATCCGTTGGCTAGCATATGATATTTCCATATGAACTTTGGAATTATTTTTTTCAATCATATGATTATGTGGTTTAAAAGTCAGGGATAAAGAAGGCCAAAATTCTTTCTTATTCACAGCCAAAAGTTTTTTATATCAGATGTAAAGGTTGTTTTAATGGTCCTTGGTATTTCATGACATTTGGAGATTACTGTACATATCACACGTGCAATCGGACACATGTGAGTTGTATGACCCAAGTGTTCAACCTGAATTTGATTCTTTTCCATGTCTATCGTTATAAAGAAGATACCTTTAGCATTGTTTCTTCACATAAACACAGAATGTTAAAAGTGAAATTATGTGTTCTTACAATAGAGATTTTTTAAATATGTAGGAACAAAATATTTTTGCTGTTATAAAGCCAGTGTTGCCAAATTGAGTGTTGTTTTCTTATATGTTTAATATAACTTCAAGTGATAGAAACTTGCTACAGTAAAGCATTCATTGAGAAAATACTTAATTCTGTAATAATATGGTAACAATAGTGACAATGTAGAAATTAAGTCTCCCTATCTCTTATGGTGGTATGTGGTAGATGTGAAACAGTATTTCATTGTGGTTGTGATTTGCATTTCCCTCATGACTAATGATGTTGAACATATTTTTAATGTGCTTTTTTGGCGATTTGTATATCTTCTATTCAAATCCCTTGCCTATTTTTAAATTAGGCATATATCTAGAAGTGGAATAACCTAAGAAAAATAAGAACATGTACATATAAAATTTTGTATATACATGTTCATGGTCAGCATTATCAATAATAGCTAAAAGAGGAAACAAATGTCCATCAATTGAAGAATGAATAAACAAAATGTAATGAAGCCATACAGTGGAATATTACTTGGCAATAAAATGAAGTATTGATCTGTTATAACATTGATAACAGCTTTGTTACAAAATTATCTGTTACAACTTTGAAAGCATGCTAAGAAGAGGAAGACAATCACAAAAGATGACATAGCATAAGCCATTTTTATGAAATTGTTGGAATAGGAAAATCTATGGAGATAGAAAGTAGATTAGTAGTTGCATAGGGATAGGGACAGAGAAATGGAGTGTGACTATTAAAGTATATATGATTTTTTGGGGGGGGTGATGAAAAGATTCTAAATTAGATAATGGTGATGGCCACACAACTCTGTGCTAAAAACTATTGAATTATTAATATAAACTCTAGGGTAAATTTTATGATATGTCAATTGTATCTCAATAAAGCTGTTTATAAAAAGAAAAAAAATATACACTTATTATGAAAATAATACAGCTATCATCTCTAGTAGTTTACTGAATAATGAAAATGAGAATTTCAAAATAAGGTTTTTAGAATCTCTATGATGAGAATAAATTGATTACGAGTTGGTCAATACAATAGTCATTTGTACTTAAATTATTAAAAATTAGTATGTGTGTATTAAAAGCAAATGTTTTCGCTTCCCTTCTCAGTAAATAACATTATCCAGTTGCTCAAACCAGATACCTGAGTGTCACCTTTCATTTTCTTTATCTCTAACCCACAGTAAAGCAGGAGATTCTGTTGGTTTCACCTCCTGATTATCATTTGGCATTCTTTCTCTCCAAGCTTGCTTCCTTAGCCTTAGTCCAGAATCATAATATTTGGCCTACCCTACTTCCATAGCCTATTGGTTGGTGTATACTTCTGATAAATATTATTCTAGAATGCATATATGATCTCAGTGACATCAGTGGTACACTTCCACTTACAGAATAAAGACTAACCTCATTATAATCTGGAAGATCTTTCATATTATGAGTCCCGTCCATCATCCAGCCCTACTTCCTATCACTCCCATGTAGCAACTTACACTGGAATTCAGTGCTCTTGTCATGCTATTTTGAACACTTAAAAAATTTTCTTTTGAGATTTGTTCTTTGACCCATGGGTTGTATAGAACTGTGTTATTTACTTTAAACATTTTTGGTGATTTTCTAGCTACCTATCTGTTATTGATTTCTAGTTTAATTCCACTGAGGTCTAAGAACATAGTTTGAATGGTTTCTATTTTTTAAAATTTGTGGACATATGCTTTATAGCCCCAAATGTGGTATGTCTTGCTGAACGTTTCATGTATGTTTAAAAACAAAATGTGTATTCTGATGTTGGATGGAGTAGTCTATGAATGTCAAGTAGGTAACATTGATAGTGCTGTTCAGGCCATCTATAACTTGACTGATTTTCTGCCTGCTCCATCTATCAATTACTGACAGAGATATGCTGAAGTCTCCAACTAGAATACTAGATTCATTTATTTTTGCTTGCAGTTTTATCAGTTTTGCTTCATATGTTTTTATACTTTTTTAAAGTTCATACACATTTAAGATTGTTATGTCTTCTTGGAGAATTACCCCTTTGTCATTTGGTCATGTCCCTAATCTGATAATTTTCCTTGTTCTAATGTCTGCTTTACCTGAAATTAATATAATTACCCCAAATTTCTTTTCACTAGTTTTAGTATGATATATTTTTATCCATCCCTGAACTTTTAACCCATCTGAATCTTTATATTTAAGATTATATTTAATCTTTATATTTCTTATAGATAACATGCAATTGGGTCTGGTTTTTTTCTTCAATCCACTCTGTCAATATCTGCATTTCAATTGATGTGTTTAGATCACTCATATTTAAAGTGATTATTAATATAGTTAGGTTAATATCCACCATGTATGCAACTGTTTTCTATTTGTTTTTTTCTGTTACTGCCCCTTGTATTTCTGTCTTCTCTGGTTTAAATTGAACATTTTATATTATTTTATTTTAACTTCTCTCATTATATAAATTATACTTTTTAAAGAAAATAAACTTTAGTTTTTGTACAGTAGTTTTAGGTTTGTAGGAAAATTGAGCAGAAAGTACAGAGTTCCCATACATTCCCTCTCCCCTCCTCCCACTGTTTCTCCTTTTGTTAATATCTTATACTGATGAAGTGCATGGGTAAAAAATAATCAACCATTATTGATACATTATTATTAACTAATGTCCACAGTTTACATGAGGATTCACTATCTGGATTATACATATTACGAGTTTTGACAAATGTATAATGTTACGTATCCACTATTGTAGTACCATACGGAATAGTTTCAGTGCCCTAAAAATCCCCTGTGATTTGCTTGTTCATCTATTTCTTTTTCCTCCTCCCCATAACTTAACTCCTGGGAAATACCAATCTTTTTATTGTCTCTACAGTTTGACCTTTTCCACACTGTCATATAGTTGGAATCATACAGTGTTGCAGGCTTTTGAAACTGTTTTCTTTCACTTAGCAATACACATTGAGGTTCTTCTTGAGTTCCTTGTCATTTTATGGCTTGATAACAACACATTTCTTTTCTCCAATGAATGACATTCCATTTTATGGATGTACCAGCAGTGAATAATTAAAATTTGAGAAGAAGGACATCTTGGTTGCTTCAGATCTTTGGCAATTATGAATAAAGCTGCTATAAACATTTGTGGGCAGGTTTTTGTTTTAGATCTTTTTTGATTTCTTTCCTCATAGTTTTGTAGTTCTCCTAATATAAATCTTATGCATATAATGCTTTGTTAGCTTTTAACTAAGTATTTCATTCTTTTTGTGGTGCTAATGTAAATGCTGTTGTGTTTTTTTTAAATGTCATATTTCAGTTGTTCACTGCTGGTATATAGGAAAGCAGTTGACTTTTGTATATTAATCTCATATCCTGTACCCTTGATATAATCCCTTATTCAGTATTTTTTTGTTGTTTTTGATTCTTTGAAATTTTCTACATAGACAGTAATGTTATCTTTGAACAGTTTTATTTCTTCTTAGTCTATATACCTTGTTTCCTTTCTTGTCCTATTGCATTGGTTAAGATTTCCAGTGCAATGGTGAATAATGGTAAGAGGAGACAGTCTTGCTTTATTCCCAATCTTAGTGGGAATGTATCTAGTTTCTCACCATCAGGTATAATGCTAGCTGTAGGTTTTTGTTTTTTTCTTTTAATAAATGTTCTTTATAAAATTGAAGAAGTTTCCCTTTATTCTCATTTTTTTTGAGAATTGTATCATGGATGGGTGTGTTTCTTCTGCATCGATTGATATGATCATATGGTTCTTCTTCTTTAGCCTGCTGATGTGATGATGAATTACATTAATTTATTTTTAAATGTTGAACCAGCCCTACATACCTAGAACAAATCTTATATGATTGTGACAGATACTTCTTTTTGTACATTGTTGAGTTCAATTTGCTATTATTTTGTTGAGAATTTTTGTACTTATCGTCATGAAACTTTAAAATAATTTAATGCTTACCCTAGAGTTTACAATATGCAATTTATTTATCTATAACCTAAATCCACTTTCAAATAACACTGCACCACTTCACAGTGGTACCTTAGAAGAGAGTATTCTCATCCTCCTTTCAGTCCTGTGACTTTGCTATAATTCATTTCACTTATCCATATATTATAATCACCCAATTCATTGTTACTATTATTGCTTTAAACAGTTATATTTTAGGTTAAGAATGACAAAAATAAAAAAATTTTCCCTTCATTTATTTTTTTTCCTCACACTCTTTATTTCTTTATATAGATCCAATTCCTGATCTGTGTATTTTTTGTTCTGCTTAAGGAACTTTTTTTGTGTGTGTGATGGGGTCTCGCGGTGTTGCCCAGGCTGGTCTCAAACTTCTGACCCCAAGTCTCCTTCCAGCTTCAGCCTCCTGAGTAGCTGGAATTACAGGGATGAGTCACTGTGCCTAGCTACCTAAGGACCTTCTTTTAACATTTCTCTTAGGGCAGGTCTGCAAACAAATTCCCTCAGCGTGTGTTTGTCTGAGAAATAGTTTTCATCTTTCTTTTATGTTACCTGTTTCTGCATTTTGTTTAATTTTTTATTATATCCTTTAATGCTTTAATAATTATTATTTTAAATTCCCTTTCTGATGATTCCAATAGCTAAGTGAAATCTGTTTCTAGTTCTGATGATTGATTTTTCTGTTTAGATTGTGTTTTCCTTGCCTTTGGCGTATCTTGTAATTTTTTTTTTGGCATATGGATGTGTTGTATCAGATCCTAGGAGTGGAGATAAATGACCCAAAAAAGTAAGAGGATTTATGTTTGTCTGCCGAGGAGTTGGGCTGTGATTATGTTTGGTCTAAGGACCAGGGGCTTTGGTTTCTCTTATGGTGTTTTAGCTCTTCTTGCCTTGGGGCTTCCCTACTTCCTCCTCCTCAGAGAAACTCTGTGTGGGCCAACTTTTAGCAGTAATCCACTGTTACTATTCTGGATCCCTGTTGGTGTGGTGGTACAGTGTTGGGAAGCAGAAATGTTTATAATTTTCTGGTTACAGCTTAGAGTTTTAATAGACTCTTGGGGCTGTGACCATCATAAAGGGATATAGCTTTTCTTTTCTTTTTCTTTGAATCTCCTACCCCTCTACTCCTTTCTTTGCCAGAAACATTTCCAGTCTAATTGCTTGAAGCCCTGACCCCTGTTAAGTATTTTTCCCCTTAGTTAAGGCAAGAGGATGGAGGGATGGAGGGAGCTGAATTGCGAAGAATTCTCTTCTCCCCACTGGGGATAAGGCTCTGGAAAATGCTTTCCAGCTGGAGAGAAGGCCTTTGTCATGGAGTAGACTCTGGGGTTATGTCACAAATATATTCTTCTCTTCTCCCTGCCAGGCGAATAAGGAAATCTTTCTTGGATCTTCACTGTGAGGAGCTAGTGGGATTCCTGAAGGTAAAGACCATGACAGTGTGGGGTGCCCCCAAGATTGTTACTCTAAAGCTAAACCATATTCAGTCTCCTATAATTTATCATAATTACCATATACATGTTCCTACCAGGTTAGGACCCTGCCTCTGCTTCTTCAGGTAGCAAATCTCAGCTCTGACTCTCTGGATGCTCCTGTCTCTCTAGATTTGGGGGTGACAGTTTGCCCCGAGGCATCAGATTTCTGTTAAGTCCAAGAAAAGTAATTGATTTTCAATTTCCCCCGTTTTTCTATTGCAAGAATGGGAGTAATTACTTTAAAGCTCATTACATGTTGAAACCTGATGTCCTTTCATGCCCTTTCTACCTTTGTGCCTGTGGATATATATTTTTGCCTCATTCTAGAATGCAGTTTCCATTTAACCTTTAGAACTCATTTCAAATATCAGCACCTTTCTCCAAACAGATTAGTTTTGCTTTCCTGTGATTCCCAAAATATTATATTTACTATAATAATATTTATATATTATTATATTATATATTATAATATTATAACATATTATATTATTATAATATATAATAATATAATATATTATTATAATAATATATATAACACCTCTATATATATTGTATCTTTCATTATGATCTGTATATTTAATTCTTCTCTGTATTTCAAGTGTTAGGACACATTCCATTATAATAGTATACTCTCAATAAATATTTGTTGAATAGATAATATTCATTATTAAAAATCATAAGGCTTATTTTGTTAAGAACAGAACCATCCTCTTCATGATTTTTGCTTTAGTTAACCATAACCCATAGGACATGACAAACTTCATTCACCTGGCTATCTGTCTTCCTTTCAACTAAAACATTGCAGCTAAATAGATAACTGCTTTAGGTTATGCCAAACATTTGCCAAGAGGACAACTGAACTTATGTCCCTGTTCTTTCTCCCACCTTAGGGGATAGTCAATTATGATGGAAAAATATAAAATGGAAGATTTGATCACAACACACAAGTAGCTTAAGAAAAGATATGATATATTTTCTAAAATATGACATTTAATTTTAATATAATTTACAATGCAAGTTATTTATATCATAAGATTTTTGATAAAGTTCATTTTCTAACTTATATACATTTTTCCTTAAGTGTAGTCGGGCTACTTTGTGGTAAGGACTGTGTTTTATGCCATCTTTCTCCTCCAAACCACCAAATAAAGTGACAGATGGATATTAGACAGTCAATGACTCACTGTATAAGTGGATATTATCAATTAGCCCAATGTTTTTTAAAATTATTTTTATTCCAGCATATTATGGGGGTACAAATGTTTAGATTACATATATTACCCTTGCCCCACCCCAGTCAGAGCTTCAAGCATGTCCATCCACCAGACAGTATGCACCACATCTATTAGGTATGAATATACTCATCCTCTCCTCCCCTCTCCCACCTTCCCAACACCTGATGAATGTTACTACTGTATGTGCTCATATGTGTTGATCAGTTAATACCAATTTGATGGTGAATACATGTGATGCTTGTTTTTCCATTCTTGTGGTACTTCACTTAGTAGAATGGGCTCCAGCTCTATTCAGGATAATACAAGAGGTGTTACATCACTATTGTTTTTTATGGCTGAGTAGAACTCCATGGTGTGCATATACCACATTTTATTAATCCACTGATGTATTGATGGGCACTTGGGTTGTTTCCACATATTTGCA
This sequence comes from Cheirogaleus major, assembly GCA_963574435.1. NCBI lineage: Eukaryota > Metazoa > Chordata > Mammalia > Primates > Cheirogaleidae > Cheirogaleus > Cheirogaleus major. Next base: position 11,245 of record CAUYPO010087230.1, on the reverse strand, counting down.
ATTGTAAATTGTGCTGCTATAAACATTCTAGTGCAGATATCATTTTTATAGAATGTCTTGTGTTTCTTTGGGTAGATGCCCAGTAATGGGATTGCTGGATCAAATGGTAGTTCTACTTGTAGCTCTTTGAGGTATCTCCATGTTACTTTCCACAGAGGTTGTATTAGTTTGCAGTCCCACCAGCAGTGTGTGAGTGTTCCTGTCTCTCTGCATCCATGCCAACATTTATTGTTTTGGGAGTTTTTGATAAAAGCCATTCTCACTTGGAGTTAAGTGATACCTCATTGTGGTTTTGATTTGCATCTCCCTGATGATTAGGGATGCTGAACATTTTTTTCGTATGTTTGTTTGCCATTAGCCTGTCTTTGGAAAAGTTTCTGTCCGTCCTTTGCTCACTTTTGGGAACCAAATCAAAGACTCAATATCCTTCACAATAGCAACAAAGAAAATAAAATACCTAGAAATATATTTAAGGAGGTGAAACACCTTTACAGGGAAAATTACAAAACACTGAGGAAGGAAATAGCAGAGGATGTAAACAGGTAGAAAACCATACCATGCTCATGGGTTGGCAGAATCAACATGGTTAAAATGTCTATACTACCCAAAGTGATCTACAGATTCACTGCAATCCATATTAAAATACCAACATCATTTTTTGCAAATCTAGAAAAAATAATTCTATGCTTTGTATGGAACCAGCAAAGACCTTGTATAGCAAAAGCAATCTTAAGCAAAAAGAACCAATTAGAAAGTATTAATGACCAGACTTCAAGCTATACTACAAGGCTGTCATAACTAAAACAGCATGGAACTGGCACAAGAAAACAAACATAGATCAATGGAACAGAACTGACAACCCAAATATAAAACCATCCTCATATAGCCGTCTCATCTTTGACAAAGCAACCTAAAATATACAATGGGGAAAAGAATCCTTATTCAATAAATGGTGGTAGGAAAATTGGATAGCCACGTGTAGAAGACTGAAACAGGATCCACACCTCTCACAAAAATCAACTCACCTTGGATAACAGACTTAAACCTAAGGCATGAAACTATAAGAATTCTAGAAAAAAATGTTGGAAAAACTCTTATAGACATTGGCCTAGGGAAAGAATGTATTAAGAAGACCCCAAAGGCCATCACAGCAACAACAAAAATAAAAAATAAATGGGACTTGATCAAATTGAAAAGCTTCTGCACAGCCAAGGGAAACTATCACGAGAACGAACAGACAACCTACAGAATGGGAGAAAATATTCCCGTGAATGCTACACATCCGATAAAGGGCTGATAACTAGAATCTATATAGAACTCAGGAAAACCAGCAAGAAAAAATTAGCCCAATGTTTGAAATAAATTACTTTCTTTTTCGAACAGTTGTGTAAAAATAGGACTTTAAATGCCATCTATCTAACATGTAAAAACCCTATTAGATGTCTTTTGCTAAGTAGAGTCTCTCCTTTGACCTGCTAATAACTAATTCTAAATAGTCAGTATCTGAATCTGTACTCGAGGAACATCATCCAGGAACAGGGGAGTGTCATGTGCTTTATTGAAAAACACTGTGGGTGGATTCCCCATATACATATCTTCTTCAGCATTATGCTTCTCAATTGTTTTACAAATAAAAACAGTGCTTTTAGTGGATCTGCCAAAAGTTGACAATTTGAATTATTTATGGATGGTTTAGATCCTGAGGTAATTTCCTGCTTGAATATTTCATGTAATTGACTGTAAATGTGAAAGTAAAATGTTAGGTTGATTTTTCTCAGTCTGAAACAAATCTGTGCTTTCAGATTATACAGCCTCTCTTAGGAATATCATGAAAATGAATGGGTTAGATTGCTACATACAGTGACTGTGCAGTTAGATAATGTTTTAAATTTTTATTATTTTTCCTGTTTTAATCTCTGCTTCTGTTTATTTCATTTCCAGTCTCCAGCACTCAGAACTAGCTGTCACTCATCTGTATCCAGGAAGTTAACAACACTGATCACGTAGGAAAGATTCATCAATAGTAGAGAGAATTTCATTTGAGCAACATTTATGATTGACTGATATTTCAGAAAGAAGATGACCTCAATATACAAGTCATAATGTTATAAAATTTTCTAGCAATGGAAGATCAAAATAATCTAAAGATAAAATAAAAATACCCCGCAGGTAGAAAAAGCTTATTTGAACATAGAAAACTAAAAGACTAATTTAGAAGCCTTCAAATCTCCTGGATTTATCTGAGTCATAGTGTTAGGCAATATCTCTACTAATAGCAGTTATTTCATCTGAATTCAGGTGTATTTCCAATTGCAACTGCAGTTGTTTCTTAGTTACAGCTCAGTCCAAGCTCACATCATCTTTCACTTTTTGGGCAGGTGAAGGATTACTTAAACAGGGTATAAAACTACAGCAGTATTTTTTTTATTATTAAAAAATATCATAACCATGGAGTTCTTGAGTTCCAGGAACCCTTTAGGGCCCCATAAGTGGATCAATATTTTAATATGATTGGCTTACTTTGAAATTCTATTGTCTTATTTTATGTATTTAAAAACATTATCCTGAAATAGAGTCTATAGACTTCTCCAGACTGCCAAAGAGGTTAATTGCACACACACAAAAAGGCTGTTAGCATATATTGGTGACAAAATTAAAAATCTGTTTGGACTATCATGGAAGAAAATAATACATTAACTTATTTTCTGAATAGAATTGACTAAGCAATTTTCTAATTTTATCCTGTAGATGAGGTCTTATTTTGTAATGCTCTAGTGGAATATTCAGAAAACTCCATCAATAAGAAGCTATCAATTTGCAGGTCACAAGATTATTAATGGATGCATCTCTGGCATTGTCCATTCCTTCTTAAGTGGGTAATTTCTTGAGACTATGAACCACACAAATTATGTATTTGTTTTAAATTGTTAGTTCACTAGTCATAGACATATTTGTGTCTCTTATGTTAATGCTCAGAGCAGAATCATGAACAGATGTTGCAAAGGTAGCTGTTGCTAGAGGAACCTACCAAACTCAGGATGGGCACATTTAACATAGTTTCAGGGAAGAGAAGTGATTTTGTTTCAGAACAATATCTCTCCTTCCTAGCCATCATTCCCACACATTTCTTTTAGGTTAAGTTATATTAGGACTCTGCTAACAGGCAAATCTGTTCTTTTAGGGCCAGTTCATTACTTAACATCACCCTTTGGTAAAATAGCAGTTCATCTGATTAGCACCTTTCCTCTAGAAAATTGTTTTTCGAACTTTGGGCCATCATCTATTTATAGGTTATGAAATCAACTGAATGCATCATGCCCAGCATTTCTTTTTTAAGTAGAATTTCATAAAATGAGATGTAAGTCCATCATATATAGTAAAGTTAAATATTGTTTTGTGGATTTTTTTGTGTGTGTGTATGGGTGGCTGGAGTAATATGTATGTATCCTGCATTTAAATATAAAATTTATTTCTTAATGTAGATTGTAGTTAAATAAGGCTTAAACCAATTGCTCTAAATTTTTTTTGGAAATGGCAGATAAATTAGGGTGGAACTGAGAGTCAAAAAATGTGAAACCAAATATATGACAGTGTATGAGAAGGTAGGGACATTAGTAGCTAAGGATTGGATTAAAATGGCATTGAGTATTAATAATAGTGTTACCGAGAGTTCAGCACTTGTCCCTGAGGCTGCATCAGAAGAATGAGGACAGGTGGTTTGAGAAGAAGGAAATGGAGGTTTATTAATTCACTGGCAAATGAGGAAAAGATAGACTTGCATCTTAAAGTACCATTTTTCTCCCTATAAGCAGAAATACAGAGCTTTTAAAGGGGGGTTTTCAGCTTTATGCCATTGCTGTTTATAGTTGATGGTTCTGATCCATCCCATCTCTGGCGAAGACATTCTCGTTACCTCTGCCTGGATAATTCTGTTGAGCCATCTCCTGTGGTACAAAGAACAAAAGAGCACTTCCCTGCCCCTTGGATTACTGGCCTTGGACAGGGGTGTAGGTTTTAATTCCTAAAAAGAGTTAGGGAGGTTTTAAAGAGGAAGCTTGTAAAACATTCTTACCCTTTCTCAGGCCATTCCCTCTGTTAAAATAGTGACAAATATTATTATTCTACTTGATGTTTCTGGAGTGCTTACTATGTGCCAGGCATTGTTAAAAGAAATTTCCGTAGGCTAACTCATTGAATGCTCCCCATGATACTTTAAGTTATGGAGGTAGTATTACTATTTCCATTTTACTGGTGAGAGAACTCATGTACAGATATGCTTAGTAATTTGACCAATAGTGTTTAGCTTAGTGGCAAACTTGGGATTCAAACCTGGGTTCTCCAACTATAAAGCCTGTGCTCTTAACACTATAGCAAATTGCTTCCCATGTTAAATGCGACTGAAACATAAAAATAAGAATTTCCCTCCTCAAATTTATTTTTAGGGGACTGTATAAAACACCATCCTCCTCTAAAATAAGTTTCAGACAATGGAGAGACATACAAGGCCAGGGTTTTCTGTACCTAGTCTATTCAGTTTTGTCAATGAGTTTTCTGTGAAGGGTTTTAAACTATCTAAAAGGTTAATGAGCTTCACAGATTGGACTTGTGGACTTGTCAAAGAGCCATACTGGCTGACTAAAGAGCTGTAAATTTAGCTTCTCTCAAGTGGACATATTGTCCAACTCTGATTTCCCTATGTATTGAATATTAAAATGACAATAAGATTTAGGGACATTTACTCAAATGCTTTGGCTTTGTTCACAAAGGCCTCAAACTCTCTGGAAATAGAAACAAAACTAAAAACCCTTTCAAACTTCAGGTAGCTGAAAACTTCTGCTGCTGATGTAGCAAGCTGAAGTAAAGAGGAAGTGGTTCAGTTTGATATATTTTCCTTAGCATATATCTGTACAAATTATGGCTTCTGTCAACTTTAATGCATATATCCCTTGGGAATCACTAACTAGCAGTAAGGCAAGCCAAGGTGAAGTGACCGAGAGTTTTCAGGGCTGATGTCTGCAGCCTTGTGGGAGCTGATCTTGTCCATCTCTCTGACATGTGCACTCTGCATTTCAGAAAATACTGTTGATCACATCAGAGCATTTGTGAATCTAGTGATTTTTTCCCTTCACCAAATGTTCTAGTCTTTTTAGATCTTTGTCAGTGGTGTCACAGCTGAGTGAGCAATTTCTAGCTTCCTGAATTTCCCTCGAGGGCCCTACTGTCAACATCTATGTTCATCGTGGAAACTTTAAACTTGAAAAAAATAATCTAATTTTAGTCATGATTTTATATGTCAAATGAAGCCTCTTTAGGTCTTTCAGTTTTCTAAATTATCCCTTTATGAATTTAATTAATATAATTTGCTACAATGATCATAAATCTCTCCAAAGAAATTTTCCTTTTGTTTTGCTTCCTTCTCTCCTCCCTCACTCTTATTTCTTTCCTCCCTCCTTTCCACTCTATCTTTTTCCTATTTTCCAGTCTTTTCTTCCTTCAGCATTTATTGAGATACTGCTATGTGCTGAACATCATGGGCGTCACTGGAACTGGTTATGTTATCGATTGTCACTTTAAACGCTCATCACTTTTCCAGCCCATTCTCTACATAGTTATTAAAATCACCTTTCTAATATACAAATTTGATTATGTTGCTCCACTATTAAAACCTACTTGTGGCATCTGATTGCCTACATGTAAAGGGCAAAGTTGACTAGCTTGGTAAGTTAGGCCACCCATGATGTGACCTTGAAACTGCTTCAGCCTTCTGTCTTGCCCATTTTCCTTCATTTCTCATCACATTATTGATTTATTTATTATTTGTGAAGGTCCCTTATGATTTCACACTTTTATTCCTTTGCATACCTGTTTTCTCTACCTAGGATTCTTCCTTTCTCCTCTATTACTCACTCAGCAGAGAAAGCCAATCAATTTATCAAAATCATGGCCTGGCATTATCTCCTCTGAAGATTCTCCCTGAATCCTCAAATCTGATTTACTCACTTTTCTGTCCTCTTTTATATCTTATATTTATTACTGCCTTTCTCATGTTGCCATATTATCACTTGTGTATTCATTTGATGTTCCCATTTTCCTGAGTTCCTTGAAGGTAGTACCATATTATGTTTCTCTTTCCAGTTGCTTCACCAAGTACTTGAACATAAAGTAGTTAATAAATATTTGTAGTAGTTTAGAAATGAATTCATATGGATTTATATATTCTTTGTTTAGTTTGTTTTTTTCTATGAAACTCCTTATTCTCCAAGGAAACTTAACAAGTCTTATATGTACCAGTACTGTACTAAGTTACTTGCATTCCCTAGGATCCCCAAACTAAACTTTAATATACTCCTCCTTATGGGTAACTTAACAATTAGTGTAGTAACAATTAGTATTACTAATTGTTACAGTTAGTATTACTAATTGTTACACTAGTAACAATTAGTGTTCTGACTTAAGTCAAGTGAAGCTGGAGTGAAATCTAATTAGAACAATGAACTAATCGTCTTCTCTGCATGGTATATCCACATCTTTCAGCCATTCCTTCTTATTTATCAAGCTAAGAGATTTAAGTTAATGAAGAAAAAGTCAATGAACAATATACTTCTTTATGCTTTCTATTACTGTCTTTGGTAACACAGGACATGTTTTTATATATATATATATATAATCACATTTCATTCTCAAAACTACCATGTGAATAAAACAGGACAAATTTTGCATATAGAATTTCCAAGTAAGGAAAAAGTTTTGACCCAGAAGCTAGTTGAGATCTGGGGAAGGCTGGCTGGTCAGTTAGACACATGGTGGCATTTATTGCTTGGGAGAATTCTCTGTATTTCAGGCATTGGGCTCAGAATTCTGATGCTCTAATAAATAAAAAGGAGGCTCTAACTCTCACAGGCAGTCTCATTTTTATTAATCTTTCAGAATATGATTATTGAATCGAGAAGGAATTTTTTTATTAACTGAAAATAAAGCATGACCAAGATAGGGCACTCATATCTACTAGTTCGTACACTATCCTTGTCTAGACAAAGCTACATGGGTTTCAAAATTATAATACAACCCGAAGGTAACTTTAAGAGCATTATTGAATCCAGACAGGGAGAGTATAAATGCCTGCTTCACCTGTTTCCTCACAGATAAAGCTATCATTAGGACAAGATAGGTCACATCTCTGAAAATTGGCTGAAATGGTTATTCTAATGTTGATTTCTTCCATGCTGAATCTTTTTTCACTTTTCAAGGCTATTTTTTGGTGCTGTTAACACTGTGTATCAGTCAGGGTCCAGCCAGGATATTAGAACTATTTTATGTATTTTAATAGGAGGAAATTTAAAATAGGGAATTGATTGTATAGATGATCACAGAATGGGGAAGCCAAATAGGATATTGAGATATCTCAGAGATTAGCCCGAGCAGGAAGCAACTTCCACTTCTAAGGCTGAGAGGACACTTTTGTCCAGAATCTAGATGTGAGGGCCATCCTGTGAGAGCCAGAAGCTCTTTTGGGGTTTGGCTGATAGGAGCTGTCACAGAGGGGAACTATCTATTAAGGAACCATGGAAGGGATATAGTCATTTCATAAAGATATCACCAGGAGGCAAAGAGAGTGGAAGAAATACATGACTGCTCCCTTCCACTCCCCTTCTGATGGTCCTTGAGTGCTTCCCAATAGCTGGAGCTACTTGAGAGCCAGCAGAGATGAAGCTGAGGCCAACTAGCATTGGCCAGCGGATCTCCTTTCTTTATAAATGTTCAAATATTAAATTTCAGTAGTAGGCAATTTGTATAATTGATTGTATTTAGGATTCCAAATTCTTTGCTACTTTTATCAAACTGATATACCTATCACATTTTAGGACCTCTTTCAAATAAAATTTAAAGACAATTTATATAAGACTATGAGTCTGTTTTCTAGGAATGAATGTTCCCCAAGCCTTAAAGAAATATTTTTTTTTTTTTTTTGGTCTGTGCATAAGTTTGGATCCAAGAAAGAATTGTGCTTCTGGAATTATATCTTGCTCATGATAACACATTCTGGAGCCTTTATTAAGTTCTGAGAAGGAATCAGAGGAATATTAGTGAGAATATTATCAGGAGGGCATTTTTTTCATTCTATTAAAAATATACTATTATAGCCATGCTTTCCTAATATTTTTTTAGTGAGAAGTCAAAATTATATCTCATTTATGCTTTATTTTCAAGAAAAAAATCAGTGTGTCTCTTCTGATATCTTATTATACTTTGTGCAAAGAAGGATAGAATATTTTAAATTAAAGCTCTCCATAATATCATAGATATATGCAATCACTTTGCTTGTAAGAGAAGGGCAAAAATAATTCGACAATCTTGTACCAGAGGTTGTGTGTGGAGAAAAGAGAAAGAACACAGAACTTTAGAATAAGAAGGGTGTGGCCCACAGGTTAACTCCTGTTTGTCACAGGCTTTCTATGAAATAAAGAGTTTTCACCAAAATGTAAAAGTACTAGGTCACCAAACATACCATTTAGTTCCACTGACATTTTGTATGTAACACGATTTTTTCTATGAAGGAAGCAGCATAAGACTTTCAGTTTAGCATAAACTCTTAGGTAGTGACACCTCAAGCAATGAGTGGGAAAGAGTCAGGAAAAAGCAGTGTCTCAAGAGCCAAGGGAAAAGCCTACCTTTTTCACTTTCAGTGAGTGCTAATTGAATGGCTTTCTTTATTTGCATGGTTAAAACTACCATCCCTAATCTTCATTTACTGGTTCTTATTCCATTTTCTAGCTATGGGACTTCCCTAAGTCCTCCTCCACCCCTACCCTAGGCTAAAATCCTCAATTCCTTTAATAACTCTCCATAATGTTTGGTTTTCAGACCCTTCATCATCTTGGTCACCATCATTAGAATGTACCACATTTTATCAAGGGTGAATCCAAAATAATAAACTCATGCCTATTCTAGATCTAGACTAACCAGTGCAGTGACTATGGGACTATTATTTTCCTGGACATGGAGTCTTTATACCACAGGCCATGATTTCATATTTGTTGGTGATTATGACTCAATGATATTAAGTGTATGTTTAGCTAACACTTCATCCCTTTGCATTTTCTTCACATGAACTGGGCTTAGATTTCCATCCTATGGTGCATTTGTAAACACCATAGGACACTCATGTTGTTCATTTACCCTTGTTTATAAATGTCACCAAAATTGTAGCAATTATTGTTTGAAAAAGAAATTTCTATCTATTTCTGGAAAAAGTTATTTAGCTTTACTAAAATCTCTACTTTGTGTAAAATAGAAATAATAATAACCATTTACAGGGATATTTTGAGGATAAAATAATCTGTGGTAAATAGTAATTTCAGTCCACAAATTCCTATATGCAATAAATATTTACTATAATTTAGTTTAATCTGATATCTGAGTCACTAATCCATTGTTCTAGTGAGAAATGCAACATTTAGTCATTTTTGAGGTTAGTGGAACTTAAAGGAGTGGGATTTTAGTGTGAATTTGAAGAACACAGAGGTCTACTTGGAATGGTTGGACAGATATGGGAATGGCAGTTTAGGTAGTTCAAGAAGAGGAGAGAGCAGGAGTAAGAGGTGTTAAGAGGGTTAAAAGTAGGTTTGATGACTAGAAATTACATATTTTAATGGACTTGAAATATCAACTGCAAATCAGAAGAAATAAGGGAGAAAAGTAAGATGGTGGTTGAATGAATTTTGCAACTATTAAATATTTACTCAGACTGTACAAGATCTGAAGTATGTTAGGCTGATGAGGAAGATTCTAGTCCTTGTGCAATTAAATGCTTTGGAGACATTGAATTCTTTGGGGGAAGAAAGTAATATGGTTATCTTTACATTTTAATGAAAACTAAGGATAACTGGAACAAGTATGTGTGGACATGTTTGGGAGGAAAGTACCTGAAGACAGGGAGGTCTGCTGGGGCACAGACAAGTGGTACAGAAGTCTAGACAAGTGGTACAGAGGGCCCTAATTAGAGAGGTGATGGAGAGAGCACACTGTGGGGAAAGGACAGTCTCTTCAATAAGTGGTGCTGGGAAAACTGGATATCCACATGCAGAAGAATGAAACTAGACCCATGTCTCTCTCCATATACAAAAGTCAAATCAAAGTAAGTTAAAGACTTAAATCTAAGACCTGAAACTATGAAAGTACTAAAAGAAAACATTGAGGAGATGCTTCAGGACATTGCTCTGGTCAAAGACTTCTTGAGTAATACCCCAAAGCACAGGCAACCAAAGCAAAATTGGGCAAATGGGATCACATCAAGCTAAACTTCTATATGGCAAAGGAAACAATCAACAAAGTGAAGAGATAACCCACAGAATGGGAGAAAATATTTGCAAACTACCTATCTGACAAGGGATTAATAATTAGAATATATGAAAAGCTCCAACTCAATAGGAAAAAATCAAATAATCTGATTAAAAATGGGCAAAGGATCAGAATAGACATTTCTTAGGAGAAGACATGCAAATGGCCAACAGGTATATGAAAAAATGCTCAAGATTATTAGTCATCAGAGGAACGCAAATAAAGACTACAATGAGATATCATCTCACCCCAGTTAAAATGGATTTTATCAAAATGAAAGGCAATAGTGAATGCTGGCAAGGATTTGGAGAAAGGGGAACCCTGTACACTGTTTTGGGGATGTAATTTAGCATAACCACTAAGGAGAACAGTGTGGAGATTCCTTAAAAAGCTAAAAATAGAACTAGTATATGACACAGCAATCCCACTGCTGGGTATATACCAAAAGGAGGGGAATTTAGTATATGGAAGGGACATACACATTTCCATGTTTGTTGCAGCAGTATTCACAATAGCCAATATTTGGAATCAAACTAAGTGTCCATCAACAGATGAATGGATAAAGAAATTGTGGTACATATACAATGGGATATTATAAAACCATAAAAAGAATGAAATCCTGCCATTTGCAACACCATGGATGGAAATGGGGAGAACATTATGTTAAGTGAAATAAGACAGGCACAGAAAAATACCACGTTTTCACTCATATGTGGGAGCTAAATATTAGAAGCAATTGATTTTATGGAGACACAGAGTAGAATTATGGTTACCAAAGACTGGGAAGGGTAGCAGTGAGGTGGGGCAGGGTAGGGTGGGGATGATTAACAGATACAAAAATATAGTTAGATAAAATTAATAATATTTGATAGCACAATGAAGTAACTATAATCAACAATAAGTTAGG
>CAUYPO010087229.1:0-12275 GCA_963574435.1 Cheirogaleus major | reverse complement strand
CCAATTAATTTCTTTCTATTTTTTAGTAGAGACGGGGTCTCACTCTTGCTCAGGCTGGTTTTGAACTCCTGACCTTGAGCGATCCGCCCGCCTCGGCCTCCCAGAGTGCTAGGATTACAGGCGTGAGCCACCGCGCCCGGCAACTCCTTTAACTTTTAATAGTTAACTTTCAATAGTTAAAGAAGCCAGATCCTAATAGTTCAGTGAGTTTCCCAGGATCACACAGCTAGTAATGGTAGAAGTAAGATTAGAACCCAGATCTCCTGACTTGGTCCAAAGTGGTTTGTCTAACAAATTCTTGTGACTGTAGAAGACATGTAATGGAATTTCAGTTAGACACCTCAGAATGTGATGATCCTGTCCCCTCATTGATGAGGAAGGGGTCTGGGAAGCAGAGAAGAACATGGCAAGCATGTCCCTTTCCATTTGTTCACTTGGGTAACTACAAATGACTTAACACATACAGAAAGTAGATTTAGACTGGTTCTCTACAGTATAAGACATCTGGATGAAAACTGAAACTTTTAATAAAAATCCCAGATATTTACAAATATATGTCTTCATCTTAAATATTGGATTGTGCATAGACAGAGCCTTAATGTAGGTAAGTGGAAAACATGAAATCACAAATTTCCATGATTGGGTGAATTATTGCTTTCGGGTTGGGGAGGGGGGCAAGGGCGGTATGCTCAGTATGCATGAAGCATTTTGAGACATTTGCTGTGACGGATATTTTTAAACTCTTTCTAGGCATACATAGAATAAAGAAATTAACACAAGAATGTCTTAAGTGGGCCTATTTTATGTACAAAAGAATAATGGGCTAAATGGGTTGGAATGAATGCCATATTTATCCTTCAAGGGAGGAAAGAAACAATGATTCACAGGCGGCGAAGCCAAGAGCATTGGGCCTTCTCATGAGTGGAATAAATATATCTCCTTTCATAATATTCTGCCTTCTAGTCCTTAAAGGCTCCCTAAAGGCACAAATAGAAAAGAGATGGGAAAATTGGAAACAATTCATTTTAATTTCACATACAGTAATTTTCTTTTAGGGATTATAATGTAGAGCCACAATAATGGGTTGACAACTCCATCTAAACTTTAAACCACTCAAAATGACACTGTCAGTGTAAAATTCCATTCTAATTCTTCCCACCTTACCACACATCTCCTAGGTGCAAGGAGGCCAGTGGCAAAGAGACTTGAAATGGTGTATTAGCTAAGGAATGCATTGTTGCATTTCGTGATTCTACCCACTGCATATTTTAGTCTCTTAATTTTGTTTTGCTTAGGCTAAAATGGACTTGAATTCCCTTGGCATGGAAAGGATAGGAGGAAGAAATGGGCACAAAGTGTGTTGGGTGACAAAGGACGTATAAACTTGGATGCAGATATTCAAGAATTGATTACAACATTTTGGAGCTGAGCAAAAAAAAAAAAATTATACTAGGCAACAAAAATAGACTCATTTTAGGAATAAAGAAAGAAGTGTGGGGAAATGATATAAATGATATAAAGGAATTAAAAGCTCATTTTTCCTCTGTTTTGTATAGGATCATTTGTTAAGAAAAACTGATTAGTCTTTATTTTTGTCCTGAAAGGTAAGGGCGAACTTTGATTTAAAAAAAAAAAAAAAGAAATGAAAAAAAAGAAAGTAAGAAGGAAGGAAGGAAAGAGAAAGAAGAAAGAAAGAAAGAAAGAAAGAAAGAAAGAAAGAAAGAAAGAAAGAAAGCAAGCAAGCAAGCAAACTGCAAGAAGTGGCCTGCTACAGTAGTAGTTTTGCTTTTGTTGATTGTGAATTTTGGTCTTTCCAAGTCCTGCTGGCTAGGATGAGGCAAAAGTGCACTTCACTATGTTCACCTTGCCAAGCAGGGATCACTCCTCCAGGTGGTAGGAAAATGGAATACTGTATCCCATTTCTTTAATCTGGCCTCTAGCATTAAATTCATAGATGGCATTAACAGACACTTCTCTCACTCAAAAGGCCAATACAGCTCTCCATCTACTTCTACAATAATGTGAGAAGCTTCAAAAAGGCATAGCAGGCAAACAAAAAAAAATGTATAGCTTGTAGGTACATTCCACTGTGTATGACACCGTGTTCTTGCCAAGTCATGTGTAAATTACACTATCATCAGTCAATTCCCACTTTCTCATTGACTATAGTTTTAAAAATGGTTTGACTTCATCAATTGATAGTTTATCCTAACAATTCAACTCTCTCTCTCTGAAGATCCCCCAGCCTCTCCATTAAGTCATTAATGAGCTGCCAACTCTTACATATCTTATTTAAAGGAATGTGCTCAGATTTTCTTAAGCCAAGTTTTTCCTAAGCTGGATATACGGCTGTTATTAATTTAAGAAACTGGTGGCAAAGCACCAGACTAGGTTTTATAGGAGTACACAAATCAATGAGGCATAAATCACTCTAATTCAGGACTGAGCACAAAAACAGAAATACAAAGTGCAACAGGAATGTGGTAGACAAAGATTTTACTTTTGGCTAGAAGGATCTAGGAAAGTTTCTAAGGAGAGATGAGGACTTGAGGTAGATCTTACCAGATCAGTTCAGGTATAAAAAGTGGGGAAATGTATTTCAGGGAAAGGGACAGCTTGGGTGACAACAGCAGACTAGAGCTCAGGGCTCATGAGGGTATGTGGTAGGAGATAAAGCTGGGAGCCAAAGTGTGCTAGGGCTTACATTCCAAGCCCAAATATTTGACCTTGATTTTGAATGGGATATTGAGGAATAGAAGGCTTCTCCATCAGTGAACTCTTTAGGCAGATGGCAAAGCTGAAGTACACCTCTAAATGGCTCCATTCCCACTGTGCCCTGGTTATTTCTATTGCAAAGGGATTAGGGGGAAGGGTTTCTTTTGCCTAGTCAAAGAAGGTCAACCCTTAGACAAGCAATTTCATATTCATTTTCACGTGCGATTCTTTCCTGAGATGGCATCTGTATCCATTTAATATTCTTTACACCCATCCCTTCACAAATTCTGCATCCCAGAGCATAATGAGGGATCTATTTCTTAAGACAATTCCCACCAAGTCCTCCCTATGGATGCCTTCAAGATTTTGCACCTGCATTTGGCTAATTGCCAGCCCAATAGGCCACTTGAGCCTTCAAAATTAAGGATTTAACGGTAAGTGGGGAACTGCAATGATAAATGAAAGGCTGAATTCACACTTCTGATTTCTATGGCCTAACATATTAGGGAATGTAAAATGGAGGCAGGCCATAATGAAGCCTAAAAGTGATCCTTATGGTCAACACTGAGTCTCCTGGAAACAGCCTCTTCAATTAAGAAGCTGGAGTGAAAGACTGTCTTAAAATCTGTGATGTGATTATTATTAGAGTCTCAAAAGGCAACTTTAACACAAATACAGTGATTATTTTGTAACTTCTCTGAATGATTGGCTACCTCCCTTTTCCATTCCCCTCCTTTTCAAGAGCCAATTAAAAAAAAAAAAAAAAAGAACCACGGAATGACTTCATGAAGGCCACATTCTTCAAGGTCTCAAAACAACTTGGGAATTTTCACCAATTGGTTCATAAATATTTGCACATAAGCTATCTTTTTCTTACTAATCAGAAAATTCCGTTGTACAAAATGTCCAGCCTCAGCTAGCACTGCTTGTGTTTCTTCCAGTTACAGGGCTGCCACAACGACAATAACCGAAAAACAAATCAAGGTTTTAAATAAGTTACAAATTTAGGACTGGTATGGTGATCATGTCTCCTTTTTTTTACTTTGAAAGCCTCTAGAAATGTTTTTCCCACACATAAAACAGGAGCATCTTCATTTGCTACTATAGCTGCATATAATTTTCAGTTTGGCAACAGCAGTAGCAACATCAAGCGGAAAACATCCTATTAAAAAAGCAGTATATATTCAATAGCTTTTATAAAACAATTTACTCTTTCATATTGAGAGCATCCTTGGAAGAAATTACTAAGATTGTGACTTACAAATATAATACACAAGGAGAGAAGGCTTTGTTAATAGAGGTTTCTGACATCTTAAGGGGTGGGTGTGGGTGGAATATCCATAGATAAGAAATCTTTTTAAATAGGTCTAGTCAGATACATGGACAGAAGCTTAGGTAAAGTCCCTACTGTCAAAACTATAAAAAGTGTCTAGTTTAACTACAAAAGTTAAATGAACTTTCACAGAGTTTAACAATCACAAAAATGAGCGGTTACATAATTTTCTACAGCAGACAGACAGGGCTTCCATTTGTAAGCTAAGAAATTAAATGTCAACATATATTTAATAAATGGCATGAAGTGCCTGATTAATAGTGCAGGAAAATAAATTCCAGAAAAAAAGGACTGCAAAGCTAATCCCTATTCACACCCACTGTTATCAATAAATATGTATTTAAGGTTTACTGGGTGCTAAATGCTGAGTGGAGAGCATGCAAATGTCCAAGGTATGGCCCCCGATCTCAAGATTATAATTATTCAGGGAAATAAGAACTACTGAGATGTAAAGATAATTAACCAAATTAGATACCCCCTAACAACTGCTGAATGAGTGGTAACTACTGGAGGGCTCAGAGAAGGGAAAAATCCTTGAAGGCTGGAGTGGGTAGGCAAGGTTTCATGGAGGAGTAGAAGCTGGAGCCTTGTAAGATGAGCTCAGGAGTAGGAGTCCAGCCAATCCACTCAGGGGACAGTGAGTGTCACAGCTTGTTGAAAGAAAGAGCAAATCTAGGGGAGCAAAGGAAGATGAGTTTGGGAAAAGTACTGTGGGTGGGTAAGGATGTCATGGAAGGTAAGGGATTCAGGTTGAGGGGTTCAGATTTTACCACATGGCTTAGGGAAACAGTGATTTGGGCCAGGGAGTGCTGTGAGCTAAGCTAAGAATAGGATGTAAAATGGTTTCAAGGGGAAGCGACTAAAAGCAGGAAAAAAATACAGCTGCATTTGATCAGTGGGAGATACTAAATAATAAATAAAAGGTCAGGTAATAAAATATGGTAAGGTAAGAAACTTCTGAGTTTCCTATGTTTTAGATTTCAGCTAGCATATCATTGTTAAACGTTTTTTATTCATACAGAAACTGTTCCCCAAGGTGTTGAAAGTACTTTTAGGAAAATATTTTCCTAAACCCAAAGGAGTGGATGTGTTAATGAGAATGAGAAGATGGAGAGGCATTTTAGCATATCCTTTATAAGTAATGAAACAGAATCACAAGGGGGTTAATCATATATGTGGTAGGCTGAACAAGGGCCCTCCCACATGTCCACATCCTAATCCCTGGAACATGTGAATATGTGACTTTACAATGCAAATGGACTTTGCAGATGTGATATGAGGAGATTATCCCAGATTATCTGGGTGGGCCCAATGCGACCACAGAGTCCTTATAAGAGGGAGGCAGAGGGGTCAGAGTCAGGGAAACAGGAGGAGATGAGATGAAGGAAGCAGAGGTCAGAGTAAAGTGAGACCAACAGCTGACAAATGCAGGCAGCCTCTAGAAACTGGAAAAGGCAAGGAAAGAGATTCTCCCCTAGAACCTCCAGAAGGAAGGCAGCCCTGCTCATCCATCTTGGACTCCTAACCTTCAGAATTATAAGAGAATAAATTTGTGTTGTGTTAAACCAGTAAGTGTGTGATGTCTTGTTACAACAGCCATGGGAAACTAATACATTTTATGTATATACAAATACATTTCTCATTTTCACAGATTTATTACTCTAACCACTAGGAAATACTGCCTAAATATGGTGCTTAATTTTTACAAATTGGAGACAAAACAGCAAGACATTGAGAGCCATCCACAAGCAGCAGGCAAGAAGCCAGTTCCTCCAAAGAAAGCACCTTCCAAAATTCAAATGCCTTCTGGGAAGTGTCACCTTCCACAATCACAATACTCTTAGAGCATTGGCTGCTGTTGATTTTAATATACTAGAAAGCTACATCACAAGAATTCACCATGGAAAATAATATGCTGCCTAATACAATAACTACTTATCCAGATCTTCCCCTATCTGCCAGACTACTTGACCATGAATGTCCAAGATCCAGGGTGCAAATTCACACAAGTGAAAATCTAGCCTAGTTTTCTGCCTGACCAACATTATGTTAGATGGTCCGTAAACAGGTCTGTTTCCCATATTCCCACAGGGAACACTAGGAAGACAGAATAATACTTAATAAACATGAGGCTGAGTAAAAGAATTATAAAACATTATTTTAATAAGTTACTGCATTCAATGTTCATTAATATGATTCTTTCAAAGTGTTGTTTCCTCCTTAGCTTTATTTCCCATTTAACAAGCTCCCTGATTTACCTTTTAGGGGGATTGTATTGCTTATATGAAGAAATAGAATATATAAAAATGTATTTTATTCTAACTCTTAACTAACACAATAATACTAATAACTACTATCTAATACTTTGAAAAGGTTGATATGACCAGTTGAACCCAGTGTCACTGTGTGAAGACAACCTGATGCCATTGCCCAAATGCCAGGCTGTAACAGCGGCCTGGCCACCAACCCCCACACCTCTCCAGGCATATTACTCACTAGAAACACAGTTAGAATGTCAGAAGTTTGCTTGTGTGAATAGATCCCCAGCTGGCTCCATAAATCACTCATCTTGCAGACTGAAAAAGAAGCAGGCACACAACTTTTATGTGTAATACTATGGCTCACTCAAAATTAAAGGGGGAAAAACAGAAAAGGGAAGTACAATTTCCCCTGCCTTCATAAAATGTTAATTATTTGCACCAATCTTTGTTTTCTGTTTTGCTTTGGTTTTTATTGTTTTGAAAGGAAATACATAAAAACATAGACATTATTTAATATGGAATATTGAGAGGGCAGACAGCATCATGATCAGGTAGAATGAACCCTGAAGTAGGATCAGGAATCCTAGATTCTGTTAAGGGATTGGCCATTGACTTAAACTGCCAAGTGATTGACAAACAGGCTGTTTTACCACCTGTGACTCAATAGCAAGTCATTTACAATTATGGTTATTAATAGCAGAGAAAAGAAGAACAGTGATAATATTAATAACAATGCACCCATACTACGTACGAAGTGCATGTGCAGGCACATTCTCTCTCTCTCCGCGTATGTAATCTCTAATTCTTAAAAAAATCCTACAGGGTAAGTGCTATTAATATTATCGCCCCTCATGGAGACAAGGGAAGTGAAGCTCAATGAGGTTCAGATTACTCAGTAGTGGAGCCTGGGAGGTGCTTAGGGGAAAGCCCAAAGCTTTCACACATTCTGCTTTATGCTCACTCTATCTTTTCCTAAGGACAGGATGGACGTGGAAGGGGCAAAGGGCAGGCCACTGAGCTCAGAGAGAAGTCTCAGAGGCTACCTTTTCTATCCGCCTTTCCACAGAAGCAGGGAAGGATCAGATTTGGTGACAGTTCTCATCCTAGTAGTTCCCAAGGTGGATAGGCTGAGCCATACCATGAAAGCATGAATGTTGCCAGGGCCATATCCAATGTCTGTGTGTCAAGGCACAGGCTTTGACAGGGATCATGTTTATTTCTTTCCTGGTTAAAATGCACGTACTGAGTTGGGAAGGGTATGGGAGGAGTTAGCAAGAGAAGTACTTTGGTAGTTCTGCTTCTACAAGGAATTAAAAAGTACAGAAAAGAAGGAATGCTGCCACAAAACTCCCAAAATTAGACTTGGTTTCTGATCCAAAGCTAAGGAAATAGTGAGAACCCCTTTTAATCCAGCCAGTCACTACATACACAGATTCAGACAGAACACAGATCAAATAATATCCCAGAAACTTACCCATGTATATTCAGAGCTTAATATAACCCAACTAGCACAGAAGGCAGGTGTTAATACTATTCCCAAAACCACATTTCCGCAGCATTTCAAATATTTATAGTTTGTTATAAATTACACCAAGGACACATATCAAAGAATGAATATCACCCATATTAAATTAATCAGAGATTTTAGAAAATTATACATTGCACATGGGTGAGTATAATCCATTTAATGTTTCAATGCCATGGAACATTTGCTTTATAAATAAAATATGAAAGTGATTAAGCTTCCACAGACCCTCAGGAATATGGCAAATCTATATGAGAACCCCCTAAGCCCTGGATTTGTATCTTTGGATGTTGGTTAGTGGAGAAAAATAAAAAAAAAATCATACAACTGAACTAGATCTCACTAGTTGGTGATGCTCCAGAGGAAACTCAATGTCAGCATGGGGAAAAGTGAAATTCAATATCCCAGCTCCTAATACACTGATTTCCTACAGCAGAATTCAAATATTACCCTCAGCTCTGCAAGCTCAGTTGACACTCTCCTTTAATGGAAACTTAAGTGCACATTGAAGGCAGGATTTGGCTCAAAGACTTTCTACACTGTACTAAACATCCCTGTTGTTAAAAGCACCTTTACACATATATGCCATTACAAACTAAGATTGGATTTCAGGACAAGAATGTAAAATTCAGACTTTGGAGATGTCTGCAGAAGAGTTTAAACTATTCCACTAACTCTCCTACCAAAAAAGAAGAAAATCCTTAGCCTCTTCTAGAATCAGACAACTACTCTAAAGTCACCAGGTAACCAGAATTTCCCGTCAATTCTGAAGGTGCAGTTCCGTATCTGTGTTTCTTGTATTTCATGATACCCTTCCTTTATAGAGGTATTGCATAGTTGCATGTCTCTCTCTCTCTCTGTATTCTAATTAAAATTAAATTTGCTTTGAGGACCTTTTGATATCTTCATAACACCATCTGGAGAAATTCGGTGAAACACTGAGGCATGTCCAATAACTGATCATGTCTCTGTTGTCACCTTTTCTTATCAAATACCAGAAAAAGAGAGAGGTCAGTGCTGACAGAACACCTTACTATCATGGGTCATATTTTCTCCTGGACCTCAGTAAGTACAACAATGCTAGATTATAGCTGTATGCTGACTTCTAGTGTCTGTAATGCAATTGCCTCTTTACAGGGTATATTGAATATTCCCTTTTAGCAGGAGTTCTGAAGATGGCAAGGCATCGCCAAATTCTCACAACACTCATCTTACTATTCCTACTGAGAAACTGCACATGGCAATTAGGAAACATTTTGAGTCCAAACCCTCTTCTAGGTCTGATGAGATAGCAAAGGTCTATCATTCATATATATATCAATATATATACATATTCATATATATATTCATATATATATATCACATGTATACTACATAACATATACCTATATAATGTGTACATATATATCATATATATTAGTATATAGCTTGTCTAAAAAGAAATAAACCAGATAGATTTTTAGAGCCCTCTTTAAAAGACATTTGTTCCCTTATAATTAAAAACAAAAGTAAGTTTCCACATCATAAACTAATTGATATAAATTTTCGAATGATGAGAGAAAAACAGTGGTAGTAGGTCACACATCCATGATGTACAGGGGATTCCTCTAGGATTTGTACAGAGTGGCTGTGTGCTGATTTGATGTTGCCTTATATCCTAGAAAGGTCAAGTTCTCAAATGATTTTGTACCTCTGTTCTAGAGACAACGTTGGATAATTCAAAGAACCGGAATTTTGGAATCTGGAAGATTTGGGTGAAAGGTCCATTCACTAGCCCTTTACTAGCTGACTGAGTGTGGGAGCCAGTTATTTTACCTTTATGAGATTCTGTTTCCTCCTTTCAGTACTCAGTACTCAGCCCATAGGAGGATCTCAATGCTCTGGCTTTACATCTTGATGTCCATGACCCTAAATGTGGTGCATGGCACACAAAATCAATTTCTTATAATTGCCTTAGGGCGATAGAGTTGTGTGATGCCCAGAAACAAGGTCAAGTGAGCTTAGAGTTAATGCTTTAAAAAGGGAGAACAAGTTATTTATTTCACTTTCACTAACTCATCTCTAAATTGAGAAAACACTCATTTATGTGGCATTGTATTAACCAGAAATCTCTGTTAATTGGCACTTCTATGTGGCTCTCCTATGCTGTACAATGATAATTTGATGGTCATAATCATGATCCAGGGGTACTGTGAAATCCTGAAGTGCATCCTGAATTGTTAAAAGATACAATTACATCCCATCTAGTTTTAGTATTAAGTGAATGTTTTGAAAATTGGTGATTCCTGTATGGTACAGGAACTTTGCAAAATCTAGTATAGAACCTTCACATACTATGGCATTTACAAGGCTTGGAAACACAATGGAAAATATGTGGGCTACTACAAAGCAGGCTGGGTTTAGCAAGTTTTATGAATCTATCTGCAAGGCTGACTTGACTTTTAAAAATGTTTTGAAGGAATTTTAGAGTTTATAGAAAAGTTACAAGCATAGTACAGAGAATTCGTGTGTATCTTCTGCCCACCTTTCCTTAATGTCAGCAACTTACATAACCTCAATAAAATTATCAAAGAAAAAACTCCAGGAAATTAACATTATTAAAACACAATTAACTAAACTACAGTGCTTGTTCCAATTTCACCAAGTTTCCCCCTAATGTCCTTCTTATTGTTTTTCTGTTAGAGAATCCCATCCAGGTCTCCACGTTGCATTTAGTTGTGTCTTCTCTGTTTCCTCCAATCTGTGACAGTTCCTCATCTTTCCTGAACTTGATACTTTTGATGAATCCTGCCCAAATTATTGGTAAAGGTCCCCTCAATTTGGGTTTATCCTATGTTTTGTCATGATTCTATGGAAGTTATGCATTTAGGCAAAACACAACAGACCCAATATTGGAGTTAGTGTATTTTTCTCAGTGCATCACATCAGGGGGTTCACAATGTCAATAATCTTATTAATAATTAGTAATCTTATTGCTCGTGATATGAACCTTCATTACTTACTTGAGGTGCCTTCTATGTTTTTAAAGTTACTCTTTTCTTTTTTTTAACTGATCTAAATTTGAGGGAGTTAAAATAATGAAAAGAGTGGAATTGGAATGTTCCTAACACAAAGAAATGAGAAGTGTTCAAGGTGATGTATACCCCAATTACCCTGATTTGATTAATACACGTTATCTGCCTGTATCAAAACATCACATGAGTCCTATAAATATATGCAACTATTATGTACCCATGATAATTAAACATTTAAAAAGATAAATAAATTTGAGGAAGATATTTGAGACTATGCTAATGTCCTGTTTCTCCTCAAAGGTACATCCACAGTTTTGAGTATCCATTGGTAGATCTTGCCTGCAACAATGATACCATGGCCTTTTCCTAATGGCGACTTTGTATTTCACTCATTCATTCACTGATTCATTCATTCATTCATTCACAGCAGTGGATATTTTATTCTATGGGTCATAACCCATTAATAGAATTACTTATTTTATTTAAATTGTCCAAGATTTGACCATTGGGTGCTCTTTCACTTTGGCTCCTTTGTCCTTTTGACATGCCCTGATCATTTTTTAGCACTTCCTTATTTTCTAGCATCACCAGTTGTTCTAGACTTATTTTATAGTTTTCTGGCCCCAGTTGGGATTAATCACTTTAGCAAGTGTTCCTGGTCTTATTTATTGGAGTATGGTATTCAGAAACTAAGATTTGGGTGTTGGTGTGCTCATTACTATAAGTATGTCATTATTTTTAGGCTCTCTCAACAGACCAAGCTAGGAAATATGGGCACATATACACATACATATCTATCTATCTATCTATCTATCTATCTATCTATCTATCTATCTATCTAACATGAGTTCATATGGACTGATACCTCCAATTACAACTCAACACCACAAGTTTCATTCTAGTCTTCCCCCTTTGCTTATTTGTAACTCTTATTTCCAGTAGTGAGAAACCAAGATCATGATCATATATTCACATATTATTCACATAATATATATTCACGTGTTTGATCAACCCTAATATTCATATAGAGTAGTTTTAGAACTGTGAAACGATCTGGGCCTGGTGCTTTTTTGTGAGGTCATCCATTCATGACTTTCTCTATTCCTTTCATGGATGTTGATCTGTACAGCTGGAACCCATTCTACTAAGTGAAGTATCTCAAGAATGGAAAAACAAGCACCACATGTACTCACCAGCAAAGTGGTATTAACGGATCAACACCTAAGTGGACATATAGGAATAACATTTGTTGGGTGTTGGGCGGGTGGGAGGGGGGAGGAGGGGTTGGGTATATACAAACACAACGAGTAAGATGTGCAACGTATGGGGTATGGTCATGCTTGAGGCTCTGCCTCGAGGGGGGAGGGGGGCGTGGGGAATATACATAACCGTAATATTTGTACCCCCATAATATGCTGAAATAAAAA
>CAUYPO010087223.1:0-19013 GCA_963574435.1 Cheirogaleus major | reverse complement strand
AATTCTAATAGTTTCACACCTAAGGTTCAAGTCTGTTACCCAGCGTGAGTTGACTTTTGTGAGAGGTGAAAGGTGTGGGTCCTGTTTCAGTCTTCTACATGTGGCTATCCAGTTTTCCCAGCACCATTTATTGAATAAGGAATCTTTTCCCCAGTGTATGTTTTTGTCTGCTTTGTCAAAGATTAGTTGGCTATGTGAGGATGGCTTTATATCTGGGTTCTCTGTTCTGTTCCACTGGTCAATGTCCCTGTTCTTGTGCCAATAAAAAGCTGTTTTAATTACTATAGCCTTGTAGTATAGTTTGAAGTCTGGTAAATTGATGCCTCTTATTTTGTTTTTGTTGTCTAGGATTGATTTTGCTATTCGGGGTCTTCTCTGGTTCCATACGAAGTGTAAAATTATTTTTTCTATGTCTGTGAAAAATGATGATGGTATTTTAATAGGGATTGCATTGACTCTGTAGATCACTTTGGGTAGTATACACATTTTAACAATATTGATTCTGCCGACCCATGAGCATGGTATATTCTTCCACCTGTTTACATCCTCTGCTATTTCCAACAAATATTCTTAATGGCATCCAGAATGGTAAATCCTTTCTAGAGGTTTTGAATTGACTTTGCCCAGATCCATTAGAGGAATAACTATCTACAGCAGCTATTGCCTTACAAAATGTATTTCTTAAATAATATGACTTGAAAGTCAAAATCACTTCTTGATCTGTGGGCTGCAGAATGGATGTTGTGTCAACAAACATGAATACAACATTAATCTTCTTGTGTATTTGCATCCGAGAGAGCTATTGGGTAACAAGGTGCATTGTCAATAAGCAGTAATATTTTAAAAGGAACTTTTTTTTCTTAGCAGTAGGTCTCAATGGTAGGCTTAAAATATTCAATAAACCATGTGGTAAATAGATGTGCTATCATCCAGGCTTTATTGTTCCATTTATAGATCACAGGCAAATTATAGCTCTAGCAGATTTGGCATAATTCCTAAGGGCTGTAGGATTTTTGAAGTGGTAAATGAACATTGGCTTCAACTAAATGTCACTAGCTGTCTTAGTCCCTAACAAGAGAGTCAACCTGTACTTTGAAGCTGTGAAGCCAGACATTGACTTCTCTCTAGCTACGAAAGTCCTTCTAGATGGCATCTTCTTCCAATGTGAGGTTGTTCTATCTACATTAAAATCTGTTTTAGTGTCATCAGTTATGACACTAAAACCATTAATTATCTTAGATCTTTTGGATTACTTGCTATAGCTTCTAGATCAGCACTTGTTGCTTCACCTTGCACTTTTATGTTATGCAAATGAATTCTTTCCCTAAGCCTCATGACCTATCTCTGCTAGCTTCCAATTTTTCTTCTGAAGCATTCTTACCCCTCTAAGCCTTCATAAAGTTTAAGAGAGTTAGGGCCTTGCTTTAAATTAGGCTTTGGCTTAAGGGAATGTTGTGTCTGGTTTGATCTTCTATTCTGATCACTAAAATTTTTTCATATCAGCACTGGTTGCTTTGCTTTTTTATCATTCAGGTGTTCATGCAAGTATCACTTTTAATTTTCTTCAAGAATTTTTCCTTTTCCTTTACAAGTCAGCTAACTATTAATATTTGGCACAAGGAGCATAGCTTTTGGCCTTTCTTGAGTTTCAACATGCCTCCCTTACTAAGTCTAATCATTTTTAGCTTTTGATTTAAAGTGAGAGACGTGTAACTCTTCCTTTCACATGAAAACTTAGAGGCCATTGTAGGGTTATTAGTTGGCCAAATTTCAATGTCTCAGGAAATAAAGAGGCCTGAGGAGAGGGAATGAGACAGGGGAATGGCCAGCAGGTGGAGCAGGCAGAACACATGCAACATTTATTTATTAAGTTTGCCATATTATATGAGCACTGCTCATAGCACCCTAAAGCAATTACAATACTAACATCAAAGATCACTGATCACAAATCACTGTAACAGATATAATAATAATGAAAAATTTTGAAATCTTACAAGAATTACCAATATGTGACAGAGAAAATGGAGCTGATAGACCTACTTGATACCAGGTTTCCACAAATCTTCAATTTGTGAAAAACAAAGAATCTACAAAGTACAATAAAGTGAAGAACAATAAAATTAGGTATGCCATATTTATTGAGACAAGACTGTTATAATTACTTTCTGTCTCCATCTTCTGTACAATAACAAGATACATATTCTGAAACACAGACCTGGTATAACACTTCTCTACATTCTTCAGGTTCTTTTTAAATTAAAGCATATGTATAATATGTTGTCTAATAAGTATTTCTTCACATTTAAAATTTTCTATGGTGTTTTTTTCTCACCTATTGGATATTTCTTAAAGAAAAAGGTATAATGCTCTTTAACTTTCAGTGGTATGAGATTACTAAAGATTTCTTAAATACACAACATATTTTCATATTGCCATTTATTTATTAAATTCAAACAGTTTCATCACAAAAATTCTTAACCCTGTGCTCTCTCCAACATTCTGCCCTCTTCCCACACACATACACATACACACATGCACGTGCAAGCTCATTTTCTTATTTAGTGGAATGTGCTCAACCATTCATCAGATCTCAAACTCTATATTACCTCCTAAAGAGTGACTATCCTGCCGAACTACATTAGGCAAAAGGAGTCACTCTCTTCTTTGGACATGTTATTATATAATAGTCATCACCACAAACCTTGCTACTGCATAATTTGTGTTTTAGAAGGGTAAGAACTGTGAATCAGACTTTGCAATAGGACAAAGGGTTTTTAATAAATGAGTGAATAAATCAATGTGATCAATGGTTATATTTAAGACACAGAACAAAATCATTTTACTTTTGGATGGAAAAATGATGAAAAACATCAAACTAGGCTGAGCTCAAAGAAAATAAAGGGCAATTATTTGAATAATTTGAAAATTATTTAATATATTGATCTGAATCCATAAGAGAGCAATAAAAGGATAATTCTCTTGTATAAGGTCAAGGACCAATGCAATGGCAAATGTGCTGGTTATCGAGAGGTTAATGAAAAATCACAACCTACAGTTAAGTGGCCATAGTTCATCTACCACCAGAATGTATCTAACACCCTAATTCTCCAACCTCAACTCCTCATTTCTTATGAAATTGTGTGGATTTCTTTTTATTATTTCAGAATATTATGAGGGTACACATGTTTTGGCTACAAATCTTTATGGAAAGTGGTATGGAGATACCTCAAAGAACTAAAAGTAGATCTACCATTTGATCCAGCAATCCCACCATTGGGTATTTACCCAAAGGAGGAAAAACCCATTTTATCAAAAAGACACTTGCACTCGAATATTTATTGCAGCACAATTCACAATCTCAGAGATGTGGAATCAACCCAAGTGCTCATCGATACATGAGTGGATTAATAAAATGTGGTATATGTATACCATGGATTACTACTCAACAAATTGTGTTTTAACAATGAAGGATGTTCATTAGAACCAAGAAATCTTATAGCAATGCCGGATATTTTTACCAAAATAAGTATTCACTTTAAAATGTAAGGCACTAGATTAAAATATCTGTCTCCCCAGTACCTGTACTTTTCAATTTTCAAAATGCTTATGGTCACTTTCTTAGGGGGAAAAAAAGTACATTTGACAGAAATGAATACAACAGGAGAAAAGAAAAATAGCCCTAAGGTTAAAAGGTTAGGAAAAAGCTGAAGGGAAACCAACACAGCTGCCTAGAACCATGGAGAAAAGCCTTTTGGGGATCTATAATAAATGAACCTAGGTGATTAAATTTAATTCAGTAGTTGATGGTTCCTAGGGGCCAAGCCTGCCTTTCAGTACATAAAATATATAACACTATGTTGGCTTAAACATCCGCTGCCAGGCTATAGGAAACACACTTAATTCTACCTCTAACCATCTTTCAAGTGAGAGGAAATTTATTAAAGACCTTGCCCTTCCCTTTGCTATGCAGCTCAAGTTGCCTGTTTCTCTTTTGTCATTATGGTATTATTTAATATTTTCCCCCAGAAATGGTGGTTTTATCAGAGAAATTTCCATGGGCAAGGGAAGAGGCAGATTGCTTCATCATTTTTTTTTCATTATTATGGTCTTTTGCATATACATTAAAACTACATAAAAATAAGAACTATCATTCTTTATTCAGCTAACAATTTTTGAGTCCCTACTCTGTGCCAGGCCATAGGGATATAAGGCCGAAAACAGCAGTAATGGACCCTGGGCAAGTTTAAGTGTGAGAGGAAAGAGTGATACACAAAAAAAGGAAGGAAAGAAAGAAAAGAAAACAATAATTGTAATGAAAAGGGAAATTCTGTCCCCATGTACTGGATTCTGAATGACCAACCACAAAAGTGCCTAGATATTTGGTTAGTTTCATATTGTGTATGTTTGTTTTTATTCAGATAAATGGAGAGAAACAGTAGGATTTTGCACTAATTAGATAATTAGGGAACCTAAATTCAAAAGACATTACATAGTTACTGTTACTGAGAGACAAGGATGCTTATAATGTTATGAAGAGAGGGACAGACAGTGCTTCACAATGACAGATTTATCAGGTTTTAAGTAGTTCTTATAGATGGCGGGGAAGAACAATCAGCTAAACACTGGTGACTGATTCATTGATTGATAACTGCCCCAAACCTATCCATATACCTTAACATTGGATAATCTTTTTATTTCAAAGACCTAGAGTCAGAATTTCCAAACCAAATTATTGGTCTATAATTGATGTTTTACCTATAGTCATGAAAACTGCAATACATGATTTTGGGAATATATGAATATAAAATGAATTTATTTGATCTGAATGGCTACATGTTTAGAATTATATAAATTTCCCTTCCTCTTGCCTCTTGTGGCCATTTGTTATAGATATAGCCTAATTTTTTTCTGAATCTTATTCCTTTGCTCAATATTATAGGTTCATCTCAGAAAAGCAAAATTGTGAGTCTGAGTACACACCATATCAGCCCTTATCTACAGCGCTTGCATTTATAGATTTAATGTGAAATACTATTTTGAAGATGTACTTTAACAGTGTAAATTCCCATAGATGTAGATTTTATAAAGCAATTTATCAAACTCTTAAAATCTCTTAAAACCTGAGGATGTTAATTTTAAGCATTGCTATCATGGCTTATTTAAAAATCTTACCCAAGTATCTTTACAGAGGAATAGATCACATTTTTATATTTATATGTATAATTTTCATACCAGTATAAAATTTTAGCTCAATATTATCTCACATTCCTGTTGGTTAGCTTAGTTCGGTGTTTCATAAAATTTATTCTCTTATCCTACCTTTGTAAAAGGATAAAAGGTAGAACATAAATGTCCTTCAAAAATGATTCAGTATTTTATCCTAAAATCTTTCCCGTCAGCTCTGTCTTTCCTCGACACCACTATTAATTCCGTCATCCATTTTTGGATTTACAAAAATACTGATGTGCTTTTTTATAGGAATAAAACCACTGTGAGGATCAACATTGACTGATGAATGGCAAATTTTATTGCCGTGTAGAATGCCTAGTGCAGAACAGAGTTAAGGCTCTGGGGAATGAGGTTAAGGGGAAGAGAGGCTTTGATCTGCCCCTGTCCCATATTAGGAAAGTAAAGTCCTGAGTATTACTGATTGGCTAGTGATATCTGGGTTTGGGTATAGGTAAGCACTGAGCTGTCTGAAGGTAGTCTGGGGCATATGTGGGGTGCGCACACCTGGGATCATGGCATCTAGTTGCTAAATGGAGAGAAGAGGCTCAGTTAGTTCTGTATTGTTTACCTCAGGCTAGATGCCCAGGGTAAGGTTGCTCTTTTTCTTTCATATGAAATGAATAAAATAAGTCTATAGTCATACCACCCTGAACATGCCTGATCTCGTCTGAAATGAATAAAATAAAATGTTTACTTGACTATGGAATTTTCTTTGTTGCTCATAATACTTTAGTTTTTTGCATTTATTCTATGCACAAATTAAGAAGTTTATTACCAAAATTACATGTATTTGAGAAAAATGGTTTATTTTAATCCATAACTCTCTTAGCTCAAATGTAAAACAATGTAATGTGAGTGTCTATAAACTATCCTAGCAGGGATATCTTTAGAGCCACAATCTTGTATATGAAAGAAATGAGATGTTTCATTACCTTTTGCTCCCCCCCCCCTTAAAATTAAATCAAGTCAATCATAGAACCCTTTGCTGTTAGGTTACCAGGATTTCTCAATAACAACACTACTGACATATGGCCAGTGATTTTTCTTTTTTTAAATCTATGGCTGTCCTGTGCATTGTAGGATATTTCACAGCATCTTGGGCTGTACAACTAGATGTCCATAACAACACCTCAACCCCAGTTGCCACATACACACAAAAATGTCTCTAGCAATTGCCAAATGTCCCCTGGAGACAAAAGCATTTTGAATTGAGGACTACTGTGCTAGGTTGGTGGAAATACCAGTTCTCTGTCATTATCTGATTTTCCTTCTAGCTTCTATAGGAAGTAAACCATTTGGAAAGATATTTAGTCTTAAGACATTTGCATGATCCCCCTTCAAGTTCAGTGACTCTGTTTTTGGTCCATGCTGAGGACAGAACAGACCCTACTGCAAATGAGAGCCTCCATGAGTAGGATCATTCTCCCCAGTCCTACTTCACAGTTATTACCTTCTGAACCCTGCACCTTCCCAGGTTTCTGCCACAGAGCAGAAGAGGAGCCTATTAGTTGAGAAAACTGCAAATCTCCTCATCTTTGAAAATCTACCTTTTTCTCTTCTTCCAGCTCTCCAAGATTTGACCTTCTCTCCCCTACTCCTGAACACCTTGCCTGCCTAATCTTGGCAATAGGTACGCATTTGCAAATGAGGAGTAAGGGCAGTTGAAAGCAAGGGCCTTCTTTTTGAAAAGTGCTCAGGATCTTGGAGCAAAAGATTGTAAGGAACATGGTCAATGCTTTAGAATGGGGAGGAGGAAATAATACTGAAAACAAAATAGAAATGACAATTAAAATTTGGAGCAGGGGCAGAAATCTGTGGTGTCCAGAGGCCATATGTAGTTGTAGTCCTGAGAAAATTGTTAGTTGTATATGCTTGAATGTTTCGTCTCTGTCCTTAGAGAAATGCAAACCCTCTCCCTCATGCTCGATGGTGGATTTTAAGAAAGACAAACTTCCTATAACATCCCTTCAGGCATTAAGAAGGTAGTAGATTCCACATCCCAGTCAGAAGTTGTCTTTAAAAAAAAATATGAAGCTGATATTGAAAACTCTGGTATGGATAAGGTGAGAGTACAGGTTGTTGGGTAAGCACTTTGGAGCTATACTGCCTGGTTTCAATGTTCGGTTCTGTCTCTCATGCAACTCAGTTAATTTTCCTGTGACTCAGTTTCCTCCACTAGACCAATAGGATTACCTACTTCATAAAATGACTTGAGACTTAAATATGTTAATGCATGGAAAATTTAGAATGGTGCTTTTCCTACAGAGAGCACTTCATAAGTGTAAGTCATTACTGTATCATTTCCTTGTTAAGAAGGATTACACCCTCTTAAAATGAACCAGGCCATGAGAAAGAACTAGAGAAAAGGCAAAGTGGCCAGAGTGACAGGAAAGAATGACCTCAGTGAGGACTCAGATTCTTTCCATGCCTTTGTCCAAACTTCTCCCTGGTCTATTAAGTCAAAGCCTGGTTTATGTTTTGTGTCTAATCTACTGTCCCTGACTGCCCACAGCTTGATCTGTCAGAAGCAAAATATACCTGACACACAGCATCTAGTTTAACTATAGTGTGGGGTGACCTCAGATAACCCCAATACCTACTTTTCAATACCTACTTCCACCTGACCTTGGCCCAACCAAATGTTGACACCAGCTGTTCCCTGGACCTTTGGACCAGTAGCTAAGTAGTCAGGGATGGCAAATGCTTAGCACCTGGTTAGAAACACGTTGGAATCAAGAAGCCTTTAACTTCCTTTCACTCTGATTTTTAAAATCTTATTTCACCAATTAATCTTTTTGCATTTTTCATGAAGGGACTATCAACAGTTTGTGGAACTGTGGTTCTGAAGGATACAGTTAGGCCTGTATAGTCTTAACAGACTTTCATATGGACTAAAACATGATCTGTTCTCTGGTTACTCTTTTGAATCTTAACTTTACAGTATAAGGGTTACTCTTTAAATAGTCTTTTGTCAACCTCATTATGATTTGATCCTACATGTCTTACTCTGTTTTCTGTGGCTTATAACAGAATACTTGAAACTGGGTAATTTATAAAGAAAAGAAATTTCTTACAGTTATGGAAGCGGAGAAATCCAAGGTTGAGGGCCCATATCTGGTGAGGGCCTTCCTGCTGGTGGGTACTCACTGCCGAGTCCTGAGGTGGCACAAGGCATCACATTGCCAAAGATCTAAGTATCCTCATGGGCTAGCTCAGGTCTTTCTCTCTTTCTCTTCTTATAAAGGTACCAGTTCCACTCTTGTGATAACTCATGATTCCATTAACCCATTGATCCATTAATTCTTTAATAGATCAATCTATTAATGAGGGAAGATTCCTCATGACCCAGTTACCTCTTAAAGGTCTCACCTCTCAATACTGCCACACTGGGGATTAAGTTTCCACATGAGTTTCAGAGGGAGCAAACATTCAAACCATACCACCACACATTCATTAAGTTGTCGCTATTGGTTCCATATATTATAATAATATGCAGTCTCATTCACTGCTTTACCAGATGAGCATCCTAACCTGAACAGGTGCCACTTTACATGCCACATACCTACACAATCTCTCTTTAGCTAATTGTGTGTATCTCCCTCTTTCACTTGTATCTACCCCTGAGATAGAGGACATTTGGAAGCAATTAGTGCTTCACTGCTTTATTACTTTGGCTTTAATAATGGTTGACCAGGAAAGTTTCACATTAAAATACAACTAGATACTAAGTGCTTTTCTGAAACTAATGAACCACTTGTGCCTCAAGAGAAGAAAAAAAAAAAATGCTGCTAGTTTGATGAAAGAATGTTCAGCAGTTTCAGCATTCCTTATTTATGGATCAGATAGAAATAGCTTAAATGTACTCATTCTTGAGATATTTCAGGATGAAAATTTGTTGTAACTCTCTCCTAGTCTAAGTTCATTTGGCTTGGATGGGGCAGCAGCTTGGGCGTACAACCCAGACTGCTAAATCAGAGCACCGTTCTCTCCTAAACACACTGGTGTTACATACGGTGGATGGAAGTGAAACCAATGAGTGTCAGCCCTAGGCTTTTGTCAGGAACTATTTCAAAATAAATGTTCTCTTTTGCTGGGGTGGCTCAGCTGATAGGCCTAAGTAACAGACTTAGTGCTTGAATCCATGCCTTGAGAAAACCTGTGTCAACATGAAGGTAATCTTGGGCAGAGGACATAGCTAAGAGACTTAAAGAGACTGAGTTCTAAAGATACTTTCTGAATCAAGCCATAACTCACAAGAACAATGCCTGGCCTGATCCATTAAGTTTCCTTTTGCATTCAACTAGTTTAATTTTTTTGTCACTTGCAAATAAAAGTGGCTGGTTATACAGGTTCTGGTGTATACAATTTAGGTATACGACATTTGAAATACAAAACAATGGAACAGTGGGGCAAAACTGATAAGCACAGGAACTGTAGCAACACTTAAATGTAAAGCATTGTCTAAAAGAGTTCTTTTAGAATCCGTACCCTTTATATCAATGTTCTTGGATTGTACTACCTATCCACATATACATGCCATTAGATAATCTTTAAGTTTTGGTAGGCAAGGACAGTTGTATACCTCTGAGCCCCTCTTTTTTTGCATGAAAATTATTGTGTTGAATATAATAGCCAAAAGAACTTTTTCGAATGAACAATAAAGTGACATGATTAAGTGATGAGAGTTATCTAATTAAAATTATTATTTTGAATGCATTTTGGAGAGGAAAATATATAACGAGCTATTGCTTTCCAAAGTGAAAACATGGAAATTGGATATTTCTAAGCATTTTGTTTAAACTTAGGTTGATGTGTTTATTTCTCTTGTGTTGTCATCACCTAATTCTTTTGTTAAATTGTTATTGCATTTTTCTAGTAAAATGATAAATTATTGTCAAGTTTGCTATAAAACTTCTTTTGCTATCACATGACTCCAGTCATTAAATAAATTCTGCTCCTGAGAAAGTTCATTTACTGTACTTTATATATTGTCTTCTAAAGGAAAATACCAATTGTCACCCAAGTGTGTGACACAGTCTGCTTTGATTGTGAGCTAAATTTTAGAGCCAGACTTCCCAAGACTACTTGTATGCATGAGCTGCCAGTACTATAAATATATATTAAGTCTTTTTTCCATGGGATAAAGAAGATGTGAACCAAATAATAGATCTAGATAGAGTAAGTCATAAAATGCTGGAGAAGTGTTTTGGTTGGAGACAGGAAGTAACGTGCTGGTTGTCGGAGGAGGTTGTAATTTAGAAGATGTATTGTTTACACTAATAATTTAAAGAAAATATTAAAGAAGCAGAGTATAAGTAAAAAATAATATAATAAAGAGAACTATACAAATCTAGTCAGAGCCACAAGTATTAGCAAAGAGATAGACACACATACACACACACATCTCACAAGTGAGCAAAATTCACATTTCATTTTGTCTCTTATTTTAAACTCTACCTTCATTCCTGCTCATTTTACACTCTTATAAAAAATACTGAAATATAAATGATATTGTAATTCCTAACTGTAATTGCATACAAAAAAATTTTAAAAATATATTAAGAGAACAACACCTAACCATAAGGGGAAAGCTCATCAAGGCATGAGTGCCACTATCATTGTCATCCTTACCATCATCATCATTATCATCATCATGATCAATCTTCATCAGTCATCTTGCTCAATGAATATGTATTTGGCTACATTACAAATGTCAGATGTTCAAACTTGCTGTATGGCAATAGAAATGAGGCAAGCTAAAGGTAGTACAGAAACATTTTCTTCTTGAATTAATTTTAGCTATTATTACCCAAAAAGAATATATGATAATTAACATTGTGGACATACGTTTTGTCAGACATTAAGAAGTCATGATTTATAGTTTTTCTTGTGATTTTTTATAAAATTCATAATGTCATTTTCCATAGTTATATGCAAAGGGTTTCTCACTCTAATATTCAAATGTACATAAACTAAACACTATTGAAATATTTTTTTCTCTTTCTAGACTGATAGACATCAAATTGACAGCAATGTTGAGAGGTTTGATGGAACATATACTTTAATACACTATTGCTAGGAGTATAGATTTCTACTTTTCCTGGAAAGGAAACTGGAATTATTTTTCAATTTTAAAATAGACATACCATTGATACAGCTATTTCAGTTCTAAAAAAAGATAAGAGTATAATTGGTACCTGCCAAAAATGTAATGACATATTTATTATTTGTGATTGCAAAAAACAAAAAAAAGAAAAAAAGAAAGAAAAAAATAATCTCCATGTTACTAAATCCAAAGAATATCATCATGTGCTCATAATACTTGATTTCTCAGAGGTGTTTGATGCTGTTGCCATCCACATACTTGAAAAGTGTTACCCTAGTTGTGTGCTATTCCTCCTTTCCTTTTGGCTTTGCTTCTCTTTCCTTTTCAGGCCAATCTTTATCCAGTTGAGAGGGTCTAGAACCAGAGCTTGGACAAAACACTCTTGCCGCTCTGAGGCTTAGTTTCTCCACCAAAAGTATACACAATGAATGGCTTGGTAAATATAAGCTACTTATTGTAATTTTTAATGTCAAAGTGTCAGCATTCTCTAAGACTTGACCCTAGGCCTTTTTCTCTTTAGATGCTTTACCTCCTGTAAAATCAGTTTTTGAAAACACGCAAAATTTCTATCTCCAGGCCTGACTTCTCTGTAAAATTTTGGACACACATGTCCAACCTCCTACTTAACATTTCCACTTGCATGTTGGTGTAATAATTCAAAGGCAACATATCTATTCTGTATCAACTCTACTCTCTGCCCTGACCCAGACCCATCCATATCTGGTTGTCTTCTAGGTTGACCTATCAAAGTGACTGTGGAAACCATTTATGTGAGAAATACTTGAACTCACACGTGCAACAGTGAAAAATTGATAAGCACTTGGATTAAAGGTCAAATCTGTTCATGGAATTGATAGCATCTTCCCAGAGGGTAATTTGAAGAGAATTTAGGATTGGAATTATTTACAATGAAGTGACCTTAGACTAGTGCAGTTCTTGAGACCTAGAACCCCACCCCTAGATCTAAAGAGAGAAATAGAAAGGAACATGTACCGGATCCAGAAGGAGAAAAGGGGAGAGGACCACCCAATATCCTATTGGGGTTATGACTTTTGGTTAAGTGATGCAGCCAGTCACAACGACCCACAGGGAGAAAATTAATGAATAAAATGAATAATGAATATAAATGAAATATAATAAATATAATGAAAATGAATAATAAAAGGAAGAAAAAGAAATATTCTGGCCTCACTCCCATCCCTCCTTACAGTCTCCTACCAGTGCTTCTCACTGGTTAAATCCCAGTCAAAATTAGAGGGCAGGAGAATTTCTTTCTGAAGTCTATACAGATCAGCCTCCAGGGGCACAGGGAAGGGAGAGAGAAGAGTGGAAACTGACCTAGAAAAAAGTATAGAAGGTTTTCAGCATAGTACACTATATCCCTACTACCTAGCATACTTCCTAAAACATCTTCAAGTGAATAAATAAGTGAAATACCATATCTCTTATGGATATCTGTTGTTGTTAATCTCTATTGCTACATTTTTTTTTTATCATTTGTTCAAGATACTCTCTTCTTTGTCCCAGGTTACTTCAAAAGCTTCTTAACAGGTCTTTCTTCTTTTTCTGTATACTCAGGATTGCTTAATTTCCCCTCTCCTCCTCCCCAAAGACTGAAATTTTCAAAATGGAAATCCAATTCTAACACCTCTTTGTCTAATAACTTCTCATTTATTTTAGTTTTCTATGTTGTGTAAGTAATTACTGCAAACTTTATGACTTAAAACAACACCTGTTTATTATCTTATAGTTTTGTAACTAGGTTCTCTGCTCAGCGTCTTATGAAGCCAAAATCAAGGTGTCTTTTGGCTGGGATCTTGTCTGGAGACTCTGGGAAAAAATCCACTTCCAAACTCATTCCTGTTTTTGTCAGAATTCTATTTCTTGAGGTTGTAGGACTAAAGTCCTTGTTTCTTTGATAGCTGTCCACCAGGGGTTGCTCTTCGCTTCTAGAGACCACCTAGATTCTTTGGAATGAGATCCTTTCCATCTTCAGAAAGAGGAATGGTGCACTGATTTCCTCTCATGTTACAAATCTCTCTGACTTCCCTTTCTGCTACCCGCTGGAGAAAACTCTAAAAGGGCTAATATGATTAGATTGGGTCCACCTTTCTGCCAAATAAAGTAACATAATCCTGGGAATGATATCTTATCAATCATATTTATAGTTTCCACTGACACTCAAATGGTAGGGGATTTATAAGAGAGAAACAGTCATTGATGTCATTCCTAGAATTCTACTTACAACAGTGATCTCATAGTAAATTCCAAACTTCTTACTGTGGCCTTTGTGATCTGGAATTGTCTATCTCTCTAGCCTCATCTCATATCATGTTCTGCATCTTTCTGTGTTTGTCACACATGCCAGTTTTCTCAGGGCCTCTGCTGGCTCTCAACCTCTCAGATTTTAATTTTATGGACAGAATTTTCTAATATCTCTCTATTATTTAAACTTCCTCACCTAAAGCCCCACAGAATACAGTCGATAATTTGAAAGATATGTATTTATATTCGTATAGTGAACATAGTTTAAAATAATACATTTTAAAACATTCGAGATTATCTGTGTGGTGGGTTTGTTGATAATTTTTAATTGGAGCTTTGAGATTTCCATACTTCTGATCTGTGTTATGAGGATAAATTGCCTTTGTAATGAGTTAAATGATGATTTTATTTTAAAGTTTATAGTAAAAAATCAACATATAATAAAGGCTTCAGGGATATTGTCTCCATATAAATCAGCAATCTTTAGATATCTTATATGACTATAATATTTTTATTTTTATTTCCCAGCTATTAACAAGTTCAATAATATACACAGAGTAAAAATTGATAGCTTAATGTTGATAAGCCATCCAATGCCAGCTACTCTAAGTAAATGATAGAAGTGTTTTTTCCCCCACAATCTTAACTACAAGAGCAATCTTTTGATTTTAAATTTCTGCTTTTATTAGTTATTATTGTAACCAAACATCAACCGTAAATTAATTAAATTCATACTATCTTAAAACTTCTGACACATAAACATGCTGTTAGAATTTCAATGAGGTCTATGTTATGGTTTCCTAGAATCATGTGGGACTTATTATAGATGACAATATAAGTATTAATTAACACAGAAAGTTTAAAAATTAAATAAAACCTGTAGATATGCAGTCATATCACATTAGATTCAACAAAGTTTTCTGACATTAGAAACATCTCCCTTCCTTCCTACTGAATAGTTTATAGACAGATAACATTTTCCTTTGAGGAATTATATAACAGACACAAGACCTTCCTTACAGGATAAGAAACAGGAATAAGAGGTAGTAAAAAAAAGCAACAATTTTAGTTTCTCATTTCTTTTGTCAGTCATATTACATATCTATAATAGAAAACTGCAGCACAAGCAAAATATATCTCAATTGTTGGATCTAATTAGAAAGAGCTAATGGTGAAAAAAATGAAATCTTAAATGTTCAGTGAAATTTGATGGATTCCTGACATACCTAGCATGCTTAATTATAGAATCAAAATGAAGTTTGAATAATGTTTGATTTGAAAGGGCAGTGAATTTTTATTGCTTTATATTATGTCCCTATATAACACCCCTCTCTCTCTATCTCTCTGTTTCTCTCTCTCTCTCTGTCTCACACACAAACACAGGGAAAACAGGATAACTTTTCTTAATGTCCTGTACTCACATTTCAAATTAAGTAAACATTTATCAAGTGCCTCAAATGTACTAGGCATTGGGCTAGTACCTGGGTATGCTGTAATGACCCCACTGCACATAGAGGTTATAGACTAATACTCAACACTTGCATGTACATAGTCATATTTCATCAGCATGACACTATCAGGTAGGTTTTCTTCCCATTCCATAGATGAATAACTAGTTGAAGGTCACTCCAGCATTTAAGTGGCAGTGGTATGCCAATTCAAACCCTTCTAGAGATAAAAGTTTCACGCTTCACATTTTTTTCCTGTTGATTTATTTTTCATCTCATATATGATTAACTTAAACAAGATCATTTTAAAGTATAAAGTTTGCTCTGATGGTTCAGTTCTTTTAATATTTCGTGTAGAAAATATTTTGGTCTACATGTCTAGAACATAGCATTTGCATCTATTCATTCATTTGTTCATTCATTTTCATTCACTTGGGCAGTTTTCATAGCAAGATTGAGGGATTATAAGGTATATTGCTAAAGTTTAGAAGCTTACTATAAGGGAAGTGGAGAAATAAGTGAAATACATGTAACCCTCATATGTCAGTCAGTGTCAGTTTATTTCTAAAATCTAAAGCAAGAGAGAATCTGTTTAAACTTTATAGTGGACCATTGCTGGGTTTTTTGCTTGCTTTTATTTATTTTTTATTTTTGGTTTTGGTTTTGGTTTGGCCATAAAGCATTTATAATCCCTATTGGTAAATAATACTGCAATTTCTTCTCAGGTTCCATCATCTTTTCTCAGCTATTTCGTTGTCAAATAACTCTATCTATAGCTTTCATTGTGAGCATACATCTTAGGTCTGGCCGATCAAAACATTTTTTCCATGTACATATCATCTGATTCGGGGGTAATAAGCAGACAATTCAATGAACAACAAGGCACCTCAATGAAACTTCTGTGGAATTGTTGTGGGCAAATGGATAAACGTCTCTGTAAAATTTGAACTTGAGAAATGGAGCAGAGGATATGTCCAGCCATTTTGCCACATTGAGAATAGAGCAAATTCTGAGAAGCTAAAAAGAGAGAAATAAGGTTCTAAATTTAGCCCTGTTTAGGTCGGACTACACATGATTTTTAATCATCATTTTAAGATAGACTTTGCCACTACCCCTCTTATATAATTTTCTTTATGTTAACCCTTTTCCTCATCAAACCACTTATATAAGCTTTATTTAGTGGACTTTATTAATAGAGTGGAACTATAATTTAGAACAGACATATTATGGCAGCATATGCCATTTAATTTAAAACTGTACAGAAAACTTCATTGTTTCATTTGTTTATTTAAATTTCTGTGTCCTTTATGGCCTGCTACCATGCTGCATGTCTTCTATTTTTTCTTCTTCACCAACTCTCAGCTCTATTTTCTTCTACCCAAACTTTAATCCAAATAGAGTTGCCAGATAAATATAAGGTACAGAGTCAAATCTGAACTTAAATAAATAACAGATAACTTTGTGGTTAAAGTACATCCAAATCGCCACATGGGGCATAATGACATCAATAATATATATTTATTTAAAATTCAAATTTAATTGAGAACTCTGTATTTTTTTTTTTCCTTTACCAGAACAACCCTAATTGTAGGGTTGTTCTGACATTTGCTTTCTCCACCCAGCCCCAGCCCTGAGGATATCCTTTATCAAGTATTTATCCAAATAATTCCTTTTAAAAATTTTTCTAGATAAAAATATATTAAAATCTCCCATTTAATTACAGAAGTAAAGTTGTTAGATCATATGCATATTAATTTAAAGTTTTATTTTCCTTTGTGTTCAGTAGTTACAGAAGAGCCCATTGTAATTTGAGGAAATAGGCAAAGCCTACATCTAACTTCCCTTTTCTATTTCTCCACTCATTAGGGTTCCTTACTCACTTCTGCACTCCTTTCTGCTCCCTCTGACCCCCCAATGTACAGAACACACATTACCTCTTCCATTCATTTTTGTTTTTGTTTTTGTTTTGGCCATAAAGCATTTATAACCTCTCTTTTGTAAATAAACCCCAATTACTTTTCAGGTTCCATCATCTTTTCTCAGTTGTTTCAATGTCACATGACTCTATCTGTAGCTTTTTTTTGAACTTTAAAGATCAGATTTATTTGGAGAAAACAACCCAAAGGATGGGATTTTACATCTCAAGACATCTCCCAGGTATTAAATCTACAGATTACAAATCATTTTCATAGAAGATATTTTTGTACAAATTTTACATGTATTCAGGAGCGGGACATAAATCAATCCCTGTTTCTCTTTAATGAGGGTGGGGAGACTGTAAACCAGTATAATTGTGTGTCCAGTGCTTTTCCAACTTCTCCCCTTTTAACTATATCAAAAACTGTTCTCAGGGACAAGATGTTTTTAACTAATTTTAATCAAAATGGGATCCTACTATTTCTATTGCTATACCTGAAATTTCTCCAGAAAGATAATCTTGCCATATCAATGACTTTTCCCCAAACCTGCAGAATATATCTGCCATTTTTAACTGTTCCAGAAATCTAAATTTTTTCTTTCAGACTAGCTTAGGTTAATATGGATTGATCAATAATTTTTATTATCTTTGCCTTTTCCACGCATAGAATTTGCTGTCCTCCTTATTCTGACATTTCACTATAGAAAATCTACATATTTATGCATCTCTTTTGGTCACTTCTAAATCTAATGCTCCCCTGCAGTCAGCTAAAAATAAACAAATTAGCAAACCAAAACAAACAAAAACATTCCGATCTATCACTTCTCAGACATTTCAATTTTTTTTTGTTTGGTTTCTTGCTCTGCATGTTAAGTTGTTAGCTGAGAGGTAGGGATCCAGCACATTTCTTCTTTATACTGATAAATGTGCTCTGTGAGATATTAATGAAAGTTTTCAGAAAATGGTGGTTGCAATCTCACACACCATGCAATTTAGGAGACAGAATTTCACTTAAAGATACTGGCTTTCATACCTCGCATTTCTCCAATGCCATTCTTTTGATATGCTTGTAGCAATAGACACATTTCTTTCTTAAAAGCCAAATATCCATAGAAGAGAGGCAGGGTAGAGGTATTAAAGATCAATACCTGTCTTAAAGAAAGAATTTAGATTCTTCAAGGGAGACACCCATTCAATAAGTCTTTACATGAGTATACATTTTAGGTGAATAGATGTGTCTGGAGAATGTTTGACAATTACAAAGACTTAGCAAACTCATTGTTTCCTTCAGACCTTTCCCCATAAACTTTTCTTTAACATTTTTCTCCTTAAATCTTAAAGTTGTTTTGTTAAGTTTATTTTAAGGCCTTTACCTTTGTTCCTTTCTGATGACTTCAGACTGCAAATGGATTTGGTAGCCTGACAATAACTCATTGCTGGCATGGGCTCATCGATAATAAATGGCCACTGAGTGTGCACATGTTGTAATCCTCTCCCTGAGACTTTATGGACGCTGGTTTTCCATGTCAAAAATAAAGTCAGTTTGTTCTAAAAATGAATTACCATCATGTCTGCTGACTTTGGGTGAGTCTATTGTTATTAAAGACCAGATTATCTGGATTCATTTTGAATGTTCTAAGAGCTCTAAAGTGGATGTCTGGGGCTTGGGAATGCAAAGAGGGATTTGATATGTTAAATGTCAAGGTGTCTACAGCCCTGATGCTGAGAAGTAGCTTTGATTGACAGGCTTTTTATGGTTCTATGAGGATTTTAAAAATCCTGGTTTCAGTGTGGTTTCTGGTGTTACAGTTTTCCCCCCCACACTTGGTAAAACTGACATATTAAATATCAATACAAATCATTTGAGATTTCTTTTCTCCCTTCTCTTCTCTTCTCTTCTCTTCTCTTCTCTTCTCTTCTCTTCTCTTCTCTTCTCTTCTCTTCTCTTCTCTTCTCTTCTCTTCTCTTCTCTTCTCTTCTCTTCTCTTCTCTTCTCTTTTCTTTCTTGAGTCTTGCTCTGTTGCCTGAGCTAGAGTGCACTGGCATC
>CAUYPO010087219.1:0-17484 GCA_963574435.1 Cheirogaleus major | reverse complement strand
CTTGACCTGACTATCATTCAGCAGTAGGTTGTAGTTTCCATGACTTTGTGAACAGATGTGTGTTTCTGTTGAAGTTGATTTCTAATTTTATTTCACTGTTGTTTGAGCAGGTGCATGGTATAATTTATATTTTTTTACATTTGTTGAGACATGTTTTTTGGTCTAGGATGTGATCAGTCTTAAAGAATGTCCCATGAGCTGATGAGAAGAATGCATATTTGATGGTTTTGGGGTAGGATGTTCTGTAAATATCTGTTAGGCCCACATGTTCTAGAGTTCTATTTAAGTCCCTTGTTTCTTTGTTTATTTTCTCTTTGGAGTATCTGTCCTGTTTTGTCAATGAAGTGTTGAAGTCCCTGGCTATTATGGTGCTGCTGTATATCATTTTGTTTAGTTCAGGTAGGATTTGCTTTATGAATCTTGGTGCTCTTGTGTTAGGTGAGTAAATATTTAAGATTGTTATTTTTTTGTTGAATTGTTTCCTTTACCATTATATAATGACTGTCTTTGTCTTTCATTACTTTTGTTGACTTGAAGACTAAGTTATCTGATATGAATACTGCTATGCCAGTTTTTTTTTTTTTTTTTGGTTTCCATTAGCGTGAAAAATTGTTTTCCATCCCTTCACCATAAGTCTGGATGTTTTCTTGTGGATTAAATGTGTTTCCTGAAGACCACAGATGCTTGCATGTATTTACCCATCTGGCCAGCCTATATCTCTTTAGTGGGCAGTTCAAGCGATTCATATTTATTGAAAGAATTAATAAGTAGGGTGGATTTCTGTTCATCCTGTTGGGTTGAATTTTGTTGCTTTGTTTTATTTCTTGAGCCATTATGGTATCTGGCCTTCACCCTTTAGCTTTTGGATAATTTTACATTGATAATTGTTTATTATGCTGATTCTTGAATAATGCAATTCTGAGTACTTCCTATAGGGCAAATCATCTCTTAATGAATTCTCTCAGTATTTGCTTACCCAAGAAATACTTTATTTCCCTTCATATGTGAAAGTTTTACACGTTACAAATTCCAGGCTGAACATTATGTGTTTCAGAAGACTGAGAATTGGGCCCCAATCCCTTCTGGCTTGT
Source organism: Cheirogaleus major (assembly GCA_963574435.1). Taxonomy (NCBI): domain Eukaryota; kingdom Metazoa; phylum Chordata; class Mammalia; order Primates; family Cheirogaleidae; genus Cheirogaleus; species Cheirogaleus major. The sequence goes on along the minus strand of CAUYPO010087219.1, from coordinate 16,393 downwards.
AGGGTCTTAATTGTGAAGTCTACAGTTAGTCTGATGGATTTTCCTTTGTAAGTTACCTCCTGCTTTCACCTTATGGTTCATAGGAGGGCCTCTTTCATGTTTATTTTGGCCAGTCTGATGACTATGTGTCATTGTGTATTCCTGTTTATAATGAATATCCCAGGAGTCCTATGAGCTTGTACCTGGATATCTAGATTTCTAGTGAGGCCTGGTTAATTTTCCTCAATTATTCCCTCAAATAAATTATCCAACCCTTGTGTATTTTCTTCTTCACCCTCTGATATACTTATGATTGTTATATTAGGCCTCTTTATATAATCCCATATTTCTTGCAGGATTTGCTCATTCCTCTTATTTCTCTGCTCCATCTCTGTGACTGACTTGCTTAATTGAAAGATTTTTTCTTCAAGCTCTGAGATTCTTTCATCTGCCTCATCTAAACTGTTCTTAAGACTTTCCACTGTGTTCTGTAATTCCTTTTGTATTTTCTTTTGTTTAGATAATGACATGCCCAGTTTAATCTCTGAGACCATAGGTGGTGCTTGGGGGTGAGAATCAACCACAGCCTCTACGATTGAGTCAGTAAATGCTCTAAGGCAGGGGTTCTCAAACTTTTTTAAACAGGGGGCCAGTTCACTGTCCTTCAGACCGTTGGAGGGCCGGACTATAGTTTAAAAAAAAAAAAACTATGAACAAATTCCTATGCACACTGCACATATCTTATTTTGAAGTAAAAAAACAAAACGGGCAAAAAACACCCGCAGGCTGGATAAATATCCTCGGCGGGCAGCATGTGGCCTGTGGGCCGTAGTTTGGGGACCCCTGCAAGGGATGTGCAAATTATTCTCCCTGTCACTAGGTGGTGTTTGCTGAAGAGAAGAAGCTGCACTGTTGTTTTGGGATCCTGTGAGGAAGCCCAGTTCCTCTGGAGCAGCCCTCTAATGCACCTAGTGGTGGGTGGGGCCCTGGAACTTCCAAGTGTGTTCTTTCTTCACCACCACAGCTGAGGCAGGGGTGGGGGGGAATGAGGCTGTGTGGGGCTAGATTGGGTGAGCCTGCCCTCCAGTCCCACAAACGCTAGTAAGGGGTATGCAGGAGTTAAAGGTCTCTTCCCTGCCTCTGGGCTAAGCTGCTCAGGAGGAGCTGAAGTGGCCCCCCTCAACCAGAGAGTCTGCTCTCTATCCACAGAAAACTCCACCAGGAGGATGCTCCTACCAAGGGAATAGTAGCAGCCCAGGGAACTCTTGGATCAAGCTGAACTCCCTATTAAAGTGAGTGGTTGTAGGGGCAGCAGCTCCAATTTAGTTGGATTTAACAGAGGCATTTGGTTGCCATGAAAACGAGTATTTGTGTAAATTGAGTCTTCCAGGTTCTGTAAACTGCAATATGGCAGTTCTTTGGGTGTTGGAGGGGGTAAGGGGTGCACTTACAGATCCCTGCTGTCCTGTGCGTGGGCTCTCACTCACTGCCCTACTCTGAAACCAGGGCCTTTCCCCAATACCTCCCAACCTGCTGCCTGGTGCTGTTAGCAGGCAGGTGTTCCAAATGACTGTGGGCAGGAAGGTCACAAACTGAGGCTGCCCTGTTGGCTCGGGGCAGAAACATGCCCCTTCAGCTGAAAGGAGGCAGGGCCACTCAGCACAGACCACTCCAGCAGCTGCTATGGTGGGGGAGAGGGGCTATTGTCTTCCTGTACCACTCTGGAGTTGGGTGGGAGGTAGCACCCGTCTGCCCTCCTGTTCTCTGTGGCTGCCACACTGCGACTACCCTCTTTTCTGAACCCCAGTGGCGGCCACTCTGTCTGAGACAGGCTTGGCTGGGAGTGCGCTCCCTGTCACCTGAGGCAGTCTCAGTCAGAAGGTGCTCTGGAAGTTGCTATGGGTTGGGTGTGCCCACAGGGCTATAAATGGCTTGAGCCAGAATTACTTCCTGGGGTACAAGGAGTGGAAGAGATGCATAGGATAGGGGCGTTCAGATGCAGGGATGCCTGCTTTCTGGTTTGTCGTGGTACTCCCCCATGGGATGAGAGCTCTGTGTCCCGTTGCAGGCTTGAGGCACCCAGGTGAGGAAGGGGGAAAAATCCCCTACCCTTTTGCTGGGTTCTGGAACTCCCCCAATTTTGTTCATGCTGATTTCTCCCTTCTATCCTCTGTCTCAGCTATTCAGTTTCTGTTGGTGGTATCCTGGACTTCACTAGTGTCAGATCCTGTGGTCTACTCCTGATCAGTTATCACTTTCCACTCCCCTCAGTCCCACCCTCAATTCCTCTACTGGGAAGATCCAAAAAGCATTGACCGTAGTTGACAATCTTGTTAAGATTTTTGATATTCTTAAAATCACAGTAATTCAATTCATGGAAAATTTATAGATAATCTGTTTTGTAAAAATGTTAAACTAGTCATAGCTATAAAATATGAAAGAAATCTGAAACATTATCCATGTATTCAATGAAATGCACCTGAGATTTCAAAGTTCATTCATCTGAAATATGCCTGAGCATATTCACACATTTATAAACAACACATGTGATATATAATAACACTAATTGGAGAGATGAGTGGTACTATGCCCCAAAATAATCACTCCTTTTTTTCAATTCACCTTTTTTTTCCCTAAAGCATACTTGTACACATCATATTTAACTATTACAATCATCTATTAATACAATCATTGTGTATTTTGAGTAGCAGTTTCTGTTGTTTGGTTATTTTTCTTTCAAATACTTCTATATTTGGAGTAGAGATGATTGTATGCTGATATTCTTGGCAAAATGTTCTGAACTTACATTTTTTTATCAGCTCATTTATATAGGTGATAATCATGTGACTTATACATTTTGAAAAGTGTACTTAAACAAGTGAGATAGATTTCAAGTAATTAATTTATTTTACCTAAGTTTGTTTTCCCTCCCAAGCTTGAGTTTCATACACTATATACAGCTGTCCCTGTATCTATGGGGAATTGTTTCCAGGACTCCTAGGGACACTAAAATCCATGAATACTCCAGTCCTGTGGTTGGTTCAGCAGAACCTGTGGACAGGAAAAGTTGGCCCTCCATAGACAATGGTTTCACATCCCATTGTATTTCCATCCACGTTAGGCTGTGGCTGAGAAACCTGTCAATAGAGAAAGAGGACCAACTGTGTTTGTTAAAACAAAATCTGTGTATAAATGGACTCTTGAAGTTCAAACCAATATTGTTCAAGAATCAACTGTAGTTAGGTGGAATCTGTTCAGGAATTTTTACTGTCTTTTTTTTTTAAAAAAGTGATGATTGATTGCACCATTGAGAACAGCCTTTTTTTGGTCTTTTTCCTCAATGGAATAAGGTACAAAGCCTTTGGCAGGTGGTCAATGTTATTTATGGTCTAGTTTTCAACTCCTATTTCTCTCTTCCTTTCCCAAATTACTTCCCACAATTCACTTTCTCATACTGTATGTTTGAACTAAACTTAGTCTTTTGTTCTTCCTCATACAAAGACAATGACATATAATCAGTCTGAATGCTCTTTACCTGTTTTCTAAATATTTTCCATTAACTTTTAAAGGTTCAATCATTTTCAGTTAAAATATTCACTATCATAATCTGTAACGCTCAATTTCTTAAAAAATAAGTATCCACATTATCATTATTTACTGTAGTGGTCATGTATTTTAATACACTGTAAGCTCATTGATGGTAGAGTCCATATTTATTCATCTTTGCAATGCCTATAGTACTGAGCAACACTATTATGAATATAATGGATGCTATGTAAATGTTTTTAAATGTATTATGTATAATAGGAAAAGTCAGTAAGCTTTGTGTGCCTTTGTTAGATGTAGCAATTTACTAGTATCAAAAAGATACAAAAGATTGAAAAATGTTTGCTTCATTCATTAGAGTTGATAAATAACTCTAATAAAACTAATCTTCTTTTAAAATTCTTTCAACAACTCTTTTCCTTCATCAGATATTAGATCTAGCAATCACATTATGTGAAAATATTCACAGTGATGCTGAGAGGTATTCATAACATATAATTAAACATTTTAATGGGTCCATTTGCTAAAGCCTAGGTTATTAGTGGTTCTTTGATATCTTGATTTATTTGATACTTTTTAGTTTGTCTATTAGCAATTTCATACCTACTCTAAGTTATATGTACTTGAGCTTTCCAAAGCTAGATTTTAATTAAACAGAATGGCAAAAATGAGATTTCATTGTTGCAATCCTTTAATGTTTTATGAGGAGAAGAGCTTTTGTAATATATGAAATTCATTTCTTAAAGAATATTCCTCCAAAGAGAAAAATAAAATGTAAACTTGTGTCTTTTGAATGCTTGCCAGGTAACATTCAGCCTACAATATATGTCTTCTAAAACTAATTAAGGAGCTACATTATTATCTATGCAAACAGAATAAAAGCTTTGTGCAAGCATATACTCACTATGTGGAAATTCTGACTGGACCAGCTGTCAGTTTCTGGGCTCCCTTTTTTCTATTGAAGACTATTCATAAAATGGAGATAAACACATTCCCTGTGTGCAATATAGGTGTACCTGCAAATATTTAATGCATCAGGGCATTTGGGAGATTATTTTAATGGATTTTTACCAAATCATGTCTTGACAGTCAATTTAAATACATTTAAGTTAACACTTTCACCTATGCTGAAATCCAGTGGGAAACAGGAAAGTTTTCTTGTGAAATGATGGAGGAAGCTGATGATAAAAGGTTCCATTCAACATTAAAAACTCCATAAAAGAAATATGAGTTAATCAAATTGTGATGATTGAGAAAATGTCCTTTCCTGTACAAGTACCCAATATGAAGTCATGAAGATAGAGGGAAGCCGCTCCTGCAAAACTCATATTGAATTCTCTTGATAACTGGTGAACTCTTGAACCACTGTACTATGATAGTGCATAATAATGGTAAATAGAAAATATTTTTTCTCTTTTACTAGTGAAATGAAACATGACTGTTTTTTGACCAAGTTCTTCTTAGCTTTGTGAATAATATTCTTGCTTTGTCTATTTAGCTATCTGAAGTAAGAGTCACGGGACCTTTTAAGATTGTTTCCATTTATTTCAACAGCACATGCTTCATACTAAGTCTCCAATAGAAGTCTGTTTGTCTCTGTATTGTGAACAGTGACTAATTGTTAGGAAGAGGGTACTGACACTTTGAAGAATGAAAACAGTTATTTTAAAATCCTACTTCCTTGGCAGGCTGACTCTGAAAAAATAAAAAAGCTGAGAACAAAGTAAAAATGCAGTGAAAAACTGTAGACATGAAAACAATTAAGTTGTCCCCTACTTAGGATAGTAAGAATTTTAAAAATATTTCAGAATGCCTTATAAATCTTAACTACCGATTCTTTACCTTTGCATAAAGTAGCATTATTAGCATTATAATTAATTTGATGAACAAGTTGAGACATTGAAATGATTTCATTTGGGAAACTATCCAGGCTGATGGCCCAATTATAATCAGGGCTTGAACTCATCCTGCTCCTTGTTGCCAGGTTTGAATTGCATGCGTATATGATATGAGTGTGTGTGTGTGTATATGTATGTGTGTACTGATATTAATTTTTCTTAATGACCAGAATAGGTAGGCAAAGGGATAATTAGAATGTACAACAAAATACTTCCCAGCTAAAATATTTTAAGTTTTCTATTATATTACTAAACATCTATATATAGAACTCATTCATATTTAGTTGTTTAAAAATATAATCATAAAGATAATAATAAATAATATACTGCATACATTTGAGTTCACAATATGTACTGCCTTCTAAGTTAAATGATTTTGGTATGCTCTTTCATTTAGTTTATTCAATACTTTAGGAGGTATTTTTATTTTACAGACCAGGAAAGAAAGAGAAACTTAGGTCAATGTGGAACTAATACCTATTATATTATCCTGGATGGAGCTGGAGCCCATTCTTTGAAGTGAAGTATCATAAGAATGGAACAACAAGCACCACATGTACTCACCATTAAATTGGCACTAATTCATCAACATTTATGTGCACACAGGGAAGTAACATTCATCGGGTGTCAGGCAGGTGGGGGAAGAAGAGAGGATGGGTCAATTCACACCTAATGGGTGTGGTGCACACTGGGGGATGGGCATGCTTGTAGCTCTGACTGGGGTGGTGCAAAGGCAATATACGTAACCAAAGTGTTTGTACTCCCACAATATTCTGAAATAAAAAAAATTAACACCTTTCATAAAGTAGAAAAAAATATAATAAAATATATCCAAGTCCACATTTTTAGTGAGTAGCAGAAGTACGATTCAGGCTTGAGATTGCCTGATTTCAGAGTCTTTGTACCATTAATACCTTCATGCAGTTTACTTAAATAGGCTCCTGTTTTGTTTGCTTCTTTTTAGAAATTATGCTACTTGTTGCAAAATTTCATTAATACTCTATAGTACTAATCAGTATTATTTCTATATTAGTAAAAGAGAAAGAAATTAACATCAATTTTATTCTTGTTGTTTATGGGTATAGTTTTCAGATTATGTCTCCCATGATCATTTGCTTTAGAGTAGAATTTACAACCATTAAGCTTAAATAGCACTGTACATGTGTTTCTCCATTCTATTCCAAACGTGGGCTACAAATGAATTTGTAGTAACTAAACTTGTCCTCTGGGTCTACACCCTTTTTACATGTTAAGATCCCTTCAGGCCTCACTAGCAACTATTCACAATCCAATTTATTCATCTTTCCTGCTCACAGGACCCAAATTTTCTTTAAGTTATTTTGTTCAGAATATTTCCTTGAATGCCCATGATTAAATTCTCACAGATATCACGTGGTCTTTGACATTTTCCTCCTTGTGCGTTTTGGTTCCCATTTATAGTTTCAATGCTGAGGCCTCTGCTGCTTGTGGAAGGACCTAGAGGTACTTTGTCCCATCCTCATTGCTTTGTGTGTAGGGTTCTTCCTTCTGCAGCATTACACCTCCCCCTGCAGAGGTCCAACTGAGGGCCAGCTGTTGCCATTTTGTTATTTCACAGCCTGCAATGTACTAAAACTATGCTGTTAAGTATGCCAGAACTAAAAGAATGCCTTCCTCCTAAGCAGAGATACATTCCTATGTAGCTTGTCCTATTTCTCAATGTTTTAGGAGAAATTTCAAAGAAATGAGCCATGTATATTTTCATCCTCAGCCGTCTGTCTCTAAAAGTTTAGATGTGAATCCATGAGGAAATGGAACAGATATGAGTAAAGAACACTATTTGGTCATCAGAATATACATTTTTTGTTCAAGGATAGTGGCATTGCTATTACAAACATTTGAATGCTTAGCTCTATTATAATGTTTCTTTCCAGAAAGTTGTTTGATTTCATACAAAGAAACTCTCGGTAGGTGGACTTCACATGTCCACTACTCATATTCTGATGTATTTGAATTTCAGTGGTGAACACCCAATAGAGATCAAGCTGCGACTCCTGTAATAATATTTACATTTGGCAAAAATGTTACACGTATATAAATAATAGTAACATCTCTAAGTTTCTACATCTCTTATTTTTCTTTGCTTTAGATTTCACTATTATATGCAATTTATTTTTTGTAGACAAAATACCCTTTTACAAAATATTTTGTTGCTAGATTGCCTTTGTCATTTTATTCTCTATAGATAATAGTATTTCCCTTACTTCTAAGTTCTTAAGAGAAAATCTTATTGTAAATCCCTCAGACTGACAACAGAGAGAATAGCAAAAGAGAAAATAAAATATTGTTACATTTCACTGTATTTTCAGGGAAGGAGGAATAGCTTGGTGTCATTGAAGTGGGGGATGGCTTGCTTTGACTCATCATTCAGTATTCAGGGTATGTGCCTGCTTCCTCTTATTGTTTACTTACATAATCACTTTTGTCTAGAGTCATTAATCACCTATAAAGGTCCCTCACGTAACATATGTTTTTCTGTTGTTACTTTGATTCATTCCCCACACTCATTATTTATATTTTATAGTCACATGACATGCATGATTAAACAACATATGTGAACGATGTATGGTACGTGAGAGTACATACCATACAGAGAGTACTCTGTTTATGCAAGAGAGACCAGCAGTTAGGCATTTACTACTTGCCAGGTTCTGTGTTAGGTGTTTTTCATGGGAGATTCATAATTTTAGAGTAAGCCTGATAATTAGATGTGATATGTTTAGAAAAATGTTAAAAACAAATGAACAATGAGCAATCTGGCCTCTCCCTCACCACTTTCTCCTCTTCCCAGGTGTCATTCTTCTGAGAGGATTTCTTGGAAGAGAAATTCTACTCTAGTTCCTTTTGGCATTCTATTTTACAGATTAGGTAGTGAAAGTGAGGGGAAACTGGAAAACTGAAAACCTCAAGACCAGCTATATATCCATTGGACAGGGAAGAGAGATAGTAGGAAAAACTAGACATTCATGAAGGAGAGCGCATCTATAAGAAAGCTGGGAGAAAGAGGGGTGGTGATTTTAGAAAGTAAAGTTGTATGTGTGTGTTATGAATGTAATGGTAAGATGCCATCTTTCAAATTACCATAGAAAAGATTAACTATACAAAAGTAGAAAAGACACGTGTCTCCAAGTACCTACCACTCAGCTAAAACAATCATCATGCACCTACTACAATTCTCCTCCCTAGTTTTGACAAAATCTCAAATATATTTAATCTATACATATTTTAGTATGTACTTCCAAGGACTCTAAAAATTCATATTCACAATACTCTTATGTGAGATGATAGTATTATAGAAATAGATTTAAAATGCACAAAAGACCAACATAATACACACTGACACACACACACATACAGATATATGCCTTCTTTTATCTTCAATGTCACTTTCTCTGTCTCTCTAACTATATATAGATATAGATATGGGTATAGATATAAATATTTCAGATTACTTTAGTGAGATAAAATTTATTAATTTATTACATTATGTATTTATTATATATAGTCTCCCATACATTTAGTTCCTTTTTCTTTTCACAAAATATGAAAAAACTTTACAATAGTTTCTTCCATTTCCACAGTGCTGCCCTTTGTCCTGCATTTTTGTTTTATATGTGTGTTAAATCAATGTTATTTTTACTCTTAAACAGTCAATATTCATTTGCATTTATTCCCATATTTACCCTGTCTAGTGCTCTTAATTTCTTTATTTCCTCTGAAATAATTTCCTTTCACATCAACAAACTTTCTTTAAAATTTTTTCAGGTCTGTTGACAACAAATTCTTTCAAGTTGACTTTTCTGGAAATATTTTGATTTTTGACTATATTTTATTTGAAAGCTAATTGTGCTGGGTATGGAATTCTAAATTAGGACTTTTTTTCTTTGCTTTAAAGATGTCATTGCACTGTCTTCTAGCTGACTTTGAAAAATCATCAGTTGATTTTATTCTTGCTCCTCTGGAGTTAACATATTTCTTTTCCTTTGGCTATGATGTGCTCATGTGTAATTTTTTTCATATTTATTTTTCTTGGGGGGTTGCTAACTGTCTTAAATTTGAAGTTTTATCTTTCATGAGATTTAAAAACTCTCAGTCTTTATTTCCTCAAATAAAATTTCTCTCCTACTTTCCTTTCTTCTCCTCTTTTTCTTGGGTAAATTAGACATCCATTAGACTGTTTGAGCATGGCCTACATGCTTTCTATGCTCTACTTTATTTTTCTTCTGAATTTCATGTTAAATATTTTTTACTCAAATTTAGTAATACCATCTTCTCCTGTGTCCAGTCTGCTATTAATCTCATCAAATGAGCTCTTAATTTCAAATTATTTATTTTACTGTTCTAGAATGTCCATTCAGTTTCTCTTGTTTTTATATTTTCTTTAACATAATCATATTTTTATTTTTTGAAGTTACTATCTCCTTTTACCTTCCTTGCTCTGTTTCTATTGTTAGTTTTATTTCTCGATTAGCACTTTTTCCTGTATTTTCATATAACTAGTAATTTTGATTATGTATTAGACATTTTGATTGATATGTAATAAAGGGTTTTGATTATGTTATCACCTTCTAAGAGTGTTGAGCTTAATTTTTGCAGGCAGATAAATTACTAGTGGATCTCCTTGATAATAATCATACAAAGTTTTAGTTTTTTTTAAGGTAAGCTATTCTGTATAAAGTAAGCCTTTATTTCCAATGACTAAATTTCATACCTATTATGTGGCTCTTATTGCTATGTGTGTTACTACTACAGTTTCTGGAGGTATTAATTGAAAGCCCAGGGTGTTAATTAAATCCTTTTAATTCTGCAATTCTCCAGTAGTGCATGGCCTCCAAATCTCTGCTAAGCTGTCTACTCTAACAATAGCTTTTATTCATTAGAATTCCCCAAGTATCACTTGGTATTTAGGAGTTGGACGAGCACCAAAAAATAATTTACACATTTTTTTTGGCTTTTACTCTGTGACTTGTTTCCCTTACATCTAAGCCACACCTAGATAGTTCTGAACTCTAATTTTTATTCCTTCTGCTCAGTTGCTCTTTTTGTGGGCCCTTGTACTCTCTATTGTATGTTTTCATTTTACTCTTTGTATTTTTCAGTTCCACGGTTTTGTTTTGATTTTTTTAAAAAATATTTGAGTTTCTCTGAAAAATTTCTTGATTGAGTGTCTGTGTTTTCTTGAAATGTGTCGAATTTTTTTTAAAAACAGCTATTTTGAATTCTTTTTCTGAGCAATTACACATCTCCATCACTTTAGGATTGGTCTCTGGCACCTTGGCACCTTATTTTGTTAATTTGGTGAAGTCATATTAATATTTTCCTAAATTTTATTGATGCTTGTAGAAGTGCAACCACATCTGCACATTGAAAAATTAGGTATTTATTTTATACTTTGCAGTCTGGATTTGTTGTTCTTGCCCTTCTTCATGAGGCCTTCCAAAGATTCTCAGCAGACTGACTGTTGGTGGCCCAGATGGACCTGGGGAAGACCAAGGTTGGTAATGAGGCTGTGTGGGAATGCTGGCCAGAGGCTTGAGTCCAGATGACTCTTTTGGTAGCCAAGATGAGAATCCCTTCCAGCAGGTCTCTGCATGAAACGAATGGGTCCCCAGCTGTAGTGAGAGGGGTTGGAGTAAAGCTAGAGTTCCCTTGGGATCTGTGGAACAAAGGCTGGTAGACCCATCCTGTTGGCTCAGACAGGTGTGCATCACGCAGCAGTTCCCTGCATAAGCAGGGTAGTTCTTCACTGCAACATGAGGGGCCAGAGATAAGACTGGTCCCCCTTGAGATCTGTCGTGGAATAGAAGCTAAAGAGCCCAGTGTTGGCTCAGAAGGGTTCACATTGTCCAAAGTTCCTGCACAGATAAAAATAGTTTCTTGATTACATCAGGAGGAGCTGGAGATAAGACTGGGCCCCCTCAGGATTTACTGTAGGGCTGAAACTGGAGTGTGTATCTTGTTGGCTCAGGTAAGTGTTTGTCTCCCAGTAGGTTTCAGAAAAGACAGGATAGTTCCTGGTCTGCAGTGGGAAGGACCAGAACAGAGATTGGGACTCCTTGAGATCTGCTATGGAATAGAGGCTGGAGATCCCAGTTTCCTCAGCTCAGAGGGCACACATCTCTAGAGGACCCTGCACAGAAGATTTGGTTCCTTAACTGCACCAGGGGGTTGGAGGCTGAAGCTGAGAATGGGCTCCCTCTGAATCTGCTATTGATCAGAGGCCGCACAGCCCAGTCTCATTGGCTCAAACGGCCAGGTGTCTCTTTGGCAGATCATTTTGGTTGCAGGCTCAAGGCCAAACAGGAATGTAGCCAAGACCCTGGGAGGACTGGGCCATTTCTGGCTTGAACCTGGGAGTAAGTTTGGTGGATCAGCTACCTGGATGTCAGTGTGAATTCTCAAAACACCTCTCATAGATGTTGGGCTTCACCAGGGTTTCATCAACTCCTACCTGAATCCTAAGGCTCCTGCAGAGAGACTTTTAACTGTCAATGGGTGTAGAATTCTTATTGTTGTTTGGGGATATGAATGAGTTACTTTTTATTCCATTATCTTGGAATAGATACTTGGAATAGTATTCCATTATCTTGGAATAGTTACTTTCTATTCCATTATCTTCCATTACCTGGCTTCTTCCATATATCTTAATACTAATTAAGTTATTATTATTAGTTAATAATAATACTATTATTAGCATTATGTATTAATTTATATTGGTACTTGCCATGGATAGAGGTTAAGATAATATTCTGATCTATTGTTTGAGAAAGTAGCTCCCTAGAGACCAAACTTCGAAATTAACAGCAGCTTGTTTATTGAGGAGCTCATAAACCTAAAACCAAAGTCATCAATTTCCAAAATAAGAAACATTATCATGTCCACACAATTTAATTCTTGTGTATTTTTAAAGATTTCTCTATTTCAATAAAATTATCTAAAGTTGTTGATTATAACTGTAATTTGTAATAATAAAATATATTTTTCTTTAGGTAGATTTCCAAAATTATATTTTAATAATTTTTTGTATAAATTTTTCAGTGAAGTTGGTTCTTGGCAGAGTGATTTATATAAAGGGGCAGATAAGTGAGTATTGCATTTGTTGTTTTCCTCATCAGACACATGCACAAGAGTAAACCAAACAATTTACCAGGTATAAATCACAAAAAGAAAGGTGTCAAAACAAAAGTGAGTTTATGGAAGCAAATCTATCATCTTTTTAAAAGGTGAATTGGTGTAAGTTATAAAATTTTGTCTCTATCATCCCTGTAATAGATATTCTGGAGCCATTGACATATACTAATCATTAAGATTGGTTATATGAAGCCAAATTTAAGACATTTTTCCCAAGAAAAATTATTAAATATTGACTTAACTATTTTAAAAGAATTCTTTCCTGGAATTTTTTTAGGAAAATTTTTCAAGAAAATATATTTTGACACAAATATAAGAGATTGGCATGCTTTTAATACCCTTTTTGCTTAGGTGAAAATGTATAGATAATAAGGGACGAGATTAGAATGCCTGTATAATATCACTGAAAAAAATTGGTAGGAAACTGCTTTTATATGTTGTTAAATGGAATTTTTTCAGAAATTTAAAAATGGATTCAACTATAAAGAGTTAAGAATGGATTAAATGGAATAGGTCTATGCTATGCTAACCTTGGAGCAAGAGACTCATTGTAGTGTGATTTATTTATCACTAAAATCTTTGACAGTCCCAACATTATAATTCACTGAAAAAATGGTTGTGTAGAGGTGAGAGATTTGAGTGTTGCTAGGGATAACTCCTCTCACAAAAAAATATCTCTTTTATGGGTGCCTAAGACTTCATGTGGAGGACTATGCTTTCAGTTTTCAATATTTTCATAAAGAAAGTAGTGCAGTAAAATTTCAGACAGACTTGGGTTTCAATTCTAGCTCTGCCTTAGATATGACCTTAAATAAATTACCTAACCTTTCTGAGACACAATTTCCTTATCTATAAAATCTGGTTAACAATACCTAACTTCTAGCCTATTTTTATGAAAATTAAAAACTACATTAAACATAAAACACCAAGCATCCTTTCTGGAAAGTAATTGTCTCTTAAAAAATTAAAAAATTCTTCAAGATTTTATAATTGAATGATTTCTTCCAGCAAACTAGTGGGTGGAATTGTGTCCTTGTTGATCTTACTGTAGGATAGTGATCATTAAAGTTAGTGCAGGTAATGCATCTAGAGGAAAAGGAAGAAATATATAAGGGAAACTATTGATTATTTCATAATAAATACTTTTCTTAACTTTATACAATAATTTCCTCTCTGAAATTTGATCTTGAGAAATAACTGTAAACACAAACTATATATAACAAGATATTCATTGCATAATTTTATAGTAACAATAACAATAAAATAGGAAAAAGGTATATGTTTAAAAAGAAGAAACTGTTTAAATATACCAAATTATAGCTATCAGATGGAGTATTATGTAGTCATTGAAAATGATTATTATAAGAGGAAAAAGTTACTGGTGTATATATTTAAATATATAAAAATACAAGATTGGGAGGAAATGGAGCAACATTTTCATAAAATGTATTTATGGAAGATATTTTATTCTTACTTTTCTCTCTTTTTTGAAAAGAGCTTTTATTGCTTTTATATAAACCAAACAAAATAAAATAATGGATAAAGAGTGAATTTTCAAAGCAAATGTTCACAGCTGTCCATAGTCACTGTGATGTCAGAACAGCCATGGGATTACGTGACTTGGCAATAGAGTATATTCAAGCTTCAAAAACCAAATTCACTAAGTAGGCCCTGGTGAAAATAGCAGGTCTATGGTACTTGCTTTTTATTTGTTTAATGCATTTAGACATGAAATTATACTACAACAGAATTCAAGATGTTCAGAGCCAAGTGTCAATGATTAACTTGAAACAAATGGCCCACTTGATTTGAAAACACAATTGAAAAGGTTGAATTAAGACTCAAGCTATTCTGTTTTATGGACACCATCCCTTTACCACTTGCTGGTTCAAATCAATTTGACCTTGAACTTCCCTTGCATTTTTTTCACATAGCACTTTGGAGGCTATAGAAGCCACCAGCATCTGAACTTGCGTTAAGGCAATGGCACTACTGATGCCAAAGCCACAATTTTCCAGCATAGGCTTAGAGAAAGTTTATCAACCAAATATTCTAATGTGAATTTTCTGCAATATCAGTGAAATTTTCAAGCCTAAAAATGATGTATTATGTTTCAACCACAAACTCCTTGATCTTGATAATACAATTGACCCTTGAACAGCATGGGTTTGAAATGTGTGGATCCATTTATACACAAATTTTTCAACCAAATACAGATAGAAAATACACTATTTGGAGGATGTAAAACCTAAGTATATAAAGGGCCGACTTTTTGTATATGTGGGTTCTGGAAGTATGACTGTGGGACTTGAGTATGTGCAGATTTTGGTACACGTAGGGGTCCTGGAACCAATCCCTCACAATTACCAAGTGATGACTATATATACATCTAAAAATACAGTCAGCCTTCCATATTTATAGGTTCCATATATGCAGATCCATCCATGGATCAAAAATATTCAGAAAAGAAAACAATACAAAATACAAATAGAAAACTATATAGTGTAACAACTATTTACATAGCATTTACATTGTATTAGGTATTATAAGTAACCTAGGGATGATTTAAAGCATTATCAAATATCATGCCATTTTACTTATTTATCTTTTATTTATTTCAAGAAAATATGAGAGTACAAACATTTTGGTTGCATTTTATATCTTTGCCTCTCCCTAGCAAGGGTTAGAGGTATGCCCTTCCCCTCCACAATGTTCACCACATCCCTCAGATATGGGTCTGCCCCCCTAATCCCCAAATCTCTGGTGAACACCACCACCATTTGAGCACCATAGTGTTAATCAGTCAGTACCAATTTGATGGCGAGTAGATGTGGAGCCCATTCTTCCGATCTTGTGTCACCTCACTTTGGATAATGGACTTAAGCTCAATCTAGGATAAGATAAGCGGTGCTAGCCCACTGTCATTTCTTATAATTGAGTAATATTCCATTGTAAACATATACCAACTTTTAATGATCCACTCATGAATTTACAGGCACTTGGGTTGTTTCCCTGTCTTTGCAATAGTGAATTGTGCTGCCATAAACTTTCAGGTACAGATGTCTTTATTATAGAATATCTTATGCTCTTTTGGGTAGATGCCTAATAATGCCATTGCTGGATCAAATGGTATTTCTATTTTTAGCTGTTTGAGGTATCTCCAAATTCTTTTCCACAAGGTTGCACTAATTTGCAGTTCCACCAGCAATGTAAGAATATCCCTGTCTCTCCACATCCTCGCCAGCATTTGTTGTTTTGGGATTTTTTGATACAGGCCAATCTCACTGGGGTTAGGTGATATCTAACTGTGGTTTTGATTTGCATTTCTCTAATGATTAGAGATGTTGAGCATTTTTTTTATATGTTTGCTGTCCATTATTCTGACTTCTTTGGAAAAGTTTCTGTTCAGTTCCATGGCCCATTTCTTGATGGGCTTGCGTGATTTTTTTCGTGTTAATTCTTTTGACTTCTAGATAGATTCTTGTTATCAGACCTTTATTGGAAGTGTAGAGAGCAAATATTTTCTCCCATTCTGTAGGTTGTCTATTTGCTCTAATGATAGTTTTCTTAGCTGGGTAGAAGCTTTTAAATTTGATCAGATCCCATTTGTTTATTTTTGTTGCTGTGGTGATTGCTTTGGGAGTCTTTTTCAAGAATTCTTTGCCTAGGCCAATGTGTGAAAGGGCTTCTCAACATCTTCTTCTAGTATTCTTAAGGTTTCATGCCTTAGGTTTAAGTCTGTTACCCATCTTGAGAGGATTTTTGTGAGAAGTGAGAGGTAGGGATCCTGATTCATTCTT